>JAWPHD010022856.1:0-23842 GCA_037043455.1 Cyrtodaria siliqua | reverse complement strand
ATGGCAGGTAAAATAATATATTTTGATACCAACTCATATATGGTAGAGTAAAATAATATACTTGATACTACTCTAGTATGGCAGGTAAAGTAACATACTTGATACCACTCTTATATTGGCAGGTAAAATAATATATTTTGATACCACTCTCTATATATGGTAAGGTAAAAATAATATATTTTGATACCACTCGATATGGTAGTTAAAGTAACATACTTGATAATTCACATCTATAATGGCAGAGGTAACAATATAATATACTTGATACCACTCGATATGGTAGGGTAGAAGTAACATACGTGATACCACTCTATATGGCAGGTTAAATAATATACTTGTTACCACTCTATGTCAGGGGTAAAGTAACATACTTGATACCACTCTATATGGGCAGTGTTAAAATAATATACTTGATACCAACTCTATGATCAGGGTAAAGTAACATACTTCTGATACCACTTCTATACTATGGCAGGGTTAAATAATATACTATGATACCACAGCTCTATGTCAGGTAAAGTAACATACTTGATACACACTCTATATGGCAGGTTTAAATAATATACTTGATACCACTCTATGTCAGAGTAAAGTAACATACTTGATACCACTCTATAGTTGAGCAGGTTAAATAATATACTTGATATCCACTCTATTATGGCAGGTAAAGTAGCGTTGTATTTACTTGACACCATAACAGTACTTCAGTCTTTAATTTATTCGAAACTAGAAAATAACTAGAAAATAAATCGTTCTTACCTTCAAGAGAATATCAAGTATATTTCTGGCAATTGATTGGTCACGATCCGGTCAAATTTCCAAGACTATAGTTTTGTCAAGAAATAACTAGACAATCTTAAACAGAATAAGGGTAGCACTAACGCCGCATTTGTGACGGACAAACTGGAATATATACAGAAGCATCAATGCTGTCATACCGGGGTTAATGGGTAATCATATACAGTCTCTCTCTACTTCACACACCCCAAATATTATTGAAAACCAGTTTAGTCAAGTTTTTTTTTAACTAAGACATAATAAAAAACCTAGATGCTGAGATAAAGGATGAATATCATTATGCGTGACTAAACCATCTTGTCTATAGTCATTATCTACAGAAGATCTAATTATCACTACAAATTTACCATACTTGTTTATTTAGTCAGGTGGACAGGAGGAGTGGACGGGTGAATCCCAACTCTTAAGGTGAAGAGATTTCAAATATTAAGAATGTTATAAACTGCTGTTTTTATATAATGCCACGAAATTGATATGGAATGATGAATGGTAGATGATGATGTGTATCAATGTATAAAATGGTACCTTGACTCCATTCATACCTCTATTCATTACCCTCCTTTGACTGCTGAAACAATGACAACATAACGAATAAAAATTGTTCCTCTCAGTGGTCACTCCACTTTACAGACTTTGAGCTGCTAACAATAAAAGGTTCAATATATTCAGACTTATTTCTAAGTTAATTTTTAAAATAAAAACAAACATAACTACTTAAATCTAACACCATGACCATTACGTGGGTCCGAGTATTACCCCATCCAACCCCTGCTCCAAGAAGCGAAAACAGGGGTTGGTCTGGGGTATGAAAATGAAAACCTTAATTTTCGGCTAAAAAGTTTAGCATATTGTGTAAGATTAAAACATTTAATAGGTAATTTTAACACAGGTTATCACGTTTTTTGAAATAGTCCGTTATAAAATCCTGCTAAATACACCCTTTCCATCGCCTAATGGAATTAAGGTGGGACCTCATAATGCACTTATAATACACACACAATATAATTATGAAATATATATATAAATAAAAAAATCCAGTTAATTATAAACTGGTAATTTTATTTGTTTTTAAATGGTTCTATAATAACCATACTTTCAAAAATGTCTAAATATAATTAAAAAATTGTCATAATTTGCATTATCTGAACCTTCTTTCAGAATAATGTCCCCATATCATTGTATCAGTGAGTGTCTACAATATTCTGCAAACTTTTCAGGACGTGCTTTTACATCAATATAAACTAAGTATATTAAAACATCCTAAAAACATATCCACATATATATCACTCACCGAAAATCACAATTTTTTTTATGTGCAGTAACAACGAAAATATCAAATATCGAATCTTTTGAGTAATGTAATTCCACAAGAAGAGTTAAACAGCGCCGGTTTGCAGCAGACCTACACCACTGTCATTCCAACTCTCACATCTTTCTCTGCCCTCCGTGACAAGTATTCAATTTCTACACCACGGATCAATAGATGTCTCCTGTACTATGTGTTGGATACTTCACGTAGTAATGGAAACAATTGACGGCATCGTTCCACTCATATTTCCGAGAAGTATTGGGTTAGACCTAGCCGGAAACTAATCACATCTGTTAATTAATTGAATTGCTTTATTGTGATTTATATAGATATGTAAAGGAATATTTGTGAACCAGTCCAGAATTATATTATCTATATAAAGCTAGGACAGTCAAAAAGTAATATAAAACACTGTCTGGACACTCAAAACAAATATTACTATAAAGAAACAAAAAATACTATCTACACTAATGGTCAGAAAGTAGGGTACGTAGGTCAATTTTTCCTTCTTTTTCTTCGTCATTCAGAGAAGAAAAAAGAAAACAGAAAAAGAAAAAAAAGAAATCCCCTTCTGTTTCTTCAATAAAATGATGTACTGTAGAGCTAGCAGTTAAAAATCGGGGCATGCAGTTTACCTTGAATGAATGACTTTTTTACAGCACGTCGAACAATTAGGTCATATTGTGTGTGAAAACGGGTAAGACTTATGTAGCGGAGACAAAATGAGCCTTACATGTTAGGTAGCAGCTTTGTCAGGATTGGACCCTGATACAAGATATTAATGAAATAAATAGCACAGAGTTCATTAAATGTCATTGATCAGAATTTTGAATGTCACACTATTTCATCCTAACATGTTGCAAGTCTTTCAAACTGAAAACCTGTATCTACTCTATTCATACCAGTTTTCTCACACCAATCAAAGCATGCAACTCTTTTCGATTTTGACATGCAAGAGTTATGCAGAAGACACTGCATTACTATTAAAGAACAGAATGATCTTCAAAGGTGACCTTGATCTTGAAGGTACTGACATGGGTGTTATGTACATCCTCTTGATATGCCATTTTCTGAAATCCATCCTTGCATGCAAGAGTTATGGAGCCGACATGAAATTGGATGGACAGGGAGACGGACGGACATGCATATGTACAGATGGACAAATATCTATGCCAAATGTAAATGCAATTAAGAGTTCTGACCTGGACACAAAATTGGCCTAATTATATGCATAAAAGGGATGAATGACCTTCAGTGTGTCTGTTGACCTTGAAGATACCATCATGCACATTCCTTTAATGAGATTAGTTGAAAACCCTCAAAGCATGCAAGAGTTACAGAGTGGACACTAATTTTTGTTATCATTATTGTATCTTCTATTAATTTTTAGGACTCTTTCATGACTAACAACACATTTTCTGGGCTTCTATAATTTAAAATATGTATAATGATAAAAATGCAAGAGCCAATATTATATTTCTAGCAGACGACTTTATAAATAATCTGTATGTACTAATTGCCAAGTACAAATTACATTAATAAGTCATCAGACTTAGCTACATGCAATCTCGACTGTGAGAGATAAGAAGTTGATTTTACATCCAGTCACTTTTTGAAAATTGCAATATTTTACCTTGTACTCGCATTTGACCTTCATTTTTTTTGCACTTGCCCACTGTCACACTGATGGTAACGCAAAATGTGGGATTTTCAATAGCCCATTTCACCGGTACTGTGGAAATCTCCGTACATATGTTCGGAATTCCAGTCACATGGCGCATTAAGTCACATGACTTCAAGAACTAATCAGTTGCTGGTAGTCACAGAAGTATCAACACTCACAAATTAACCAGTTTCAGTGTTTATATTTTGAGTAAGTATGCGTATTTGTTCGCTAAAACACCGAAATCATTAGTGGTATTCTATACAGAAACCATATTGACTCATTCCTTGGAAACTAGATCGGATTTCAAGGCTACAGGAACACGTGTTGAATTGTTTAGATTGAAGCATGTGCGCGTAAGTTGGAACCGGTGTTACGATAAAAATATTCATTGTTTTCTGACAATCCCATTTTTGAATAGTATCAACAAACCGCTTTAATTTTTGTTTTTCTACTGTACCAAACACATTAATAACATATATCTGTCATGCGTTCAAGTTATTGTCTGACATTTAATAACATTTTTGTATTGTTTTTAATTCACATTGGGCACCGTTACAATGAACATTTAAAGTGCCTACCAGCATTTGATTGGTCGACCTATTTGGCTACTCGAAGATAGTTTGTTATTATCCGTGATCGTTCGGCACTACTTCTGGGTCATCTGCTCAGATATTCTATCTAATGCTGAATCTTATCCTCAGAATTCCGAATACTGCAAAAGCCTATGCTCAAATATAACATGCAAATGAAATGGGCTATAAAGATAGTGTTGCCCGATACACTCACGCACTCTTGAAGGCATAGACACACAAAGACGTTGAAAAGTCTGTTATGGAATATCCAAGACAGATTATTTGACATCTGTGTTTGCAACGCTATATCGTAGTATAACACGTTTTGACTATTGTTTGGGGCGCTTGTTTCAGCCAAAGTTTTTTTTGATTTTTCAGGCAAAATACACATTGTACCTAAATAAGTTGTATATCAGTGGTAAATAAAAATACCTTACTTTTCAAAATCGGTTGAGAAATAAACATTTCATGCGCGAAAGCTATTTTTGATGTGGCATTTTCAATTGCATGAAAAATGTGATTTTTTTTTTTTTTAAGCATGTTTATCCAAAAATGGTTTTAAATTGTTGGATATTCATAATTTATAGACACCCTGAAAGTTTTATAGCAAAATATGAAGGCTAACCTAAGTTATATGAAATTTCTTAATTTTCTGCTGTCCTGCCAACAAGGAATTTACAAGGGAAAAGCCCCATCAAAAAATCATTTGGGCTGTAAAATATTTATTTCTCAACCGATTTTCAAAACTAAGGTGTTTTTATTTACCACTAAAAATACCACTTCTAATGATATATAATTGAAGCATCTATTATTTAAATTGCTCAAGCTACTGCTGAAAAACCTTTGGCTGAAACAAGCGCCCCAAACAATAGTGACTGTTTTATTTGATGAAGAGAAAATGAAATGATTTATATGCCCAACTGATATTGATATTACGCTACAGTATATCCTTCTTTCTTTTTTTCAGTGAGGCGTTTTTAAAGTCCTCAAGTATATATATATATCTTCAGTAGAGTAAAGTTTAAATTGCGTGGCTGAACTGCTTTAAGTTTTATTAACATTCTTCACAAACTTTTGGATCATCCCACATATTTGTGAGCTATGCACATTTTTCGAAGAATTTTTGAATGTTCTATTTTATCATGATATTAATGTTATGTCTGGGTTGTAATGAATTTGAATAACGTAATCAATAAAAACAAGAATGGATCTGTTACAGCCTAATAAGATGGTATCTACCAGACGTTGCTTATAAAACTTGACATTTGCACCCATAATGTTTTTTGTGTTAAATTCTCTGTAGTTTTGAACCAGCCTGTGTCCTTGACCTTTGATACTGTTATAGCAAGTTGTATGAAGTTTGATGTAGAAATAGGAAACAAGAGCTGCCGGAGGAGCACATCACGACTATTTGCTCTGCCAGAGAAAAACACATTATACGTAAACTTACTATCAAATAGATTCCTAAGATGCTTCAAAGCTCTAGAAAAACTTTCGGTCATTAATTTTTGCTACTCCATTGATTTGATTAAATTGGGTATTGACATTTTGAAATTCAGTAAACTTTTCTTTCTTTTTTTTAACCTACCCTTTATTTTTAATTGGTATTTTTTTACCCCACCCACTTTTTTTTCCATTTGGGTATTACCAGTCCAAATGAATCCGTGAGTTTTGACTAACAAGAGTCCCAAAGTGTTTTATGGTGTGTTTTCAGTCCACAGTTTATAAACAAACAAGGGTCTCTGGGTGT
Organism: Cyrtodaria siliqua; assembly: GCA_037043455.1. Classification (NCBI taxonomy): domain Eukaryota; kingdom Metazoa; phylum Mollusca; class Bivalvia; order Adapedonta; family Hiatellidae; genus Cyrtodaria; species Cyrtodaria siliqua. The sequence goes on along the minus strand of JAWPHD010022856.1, from coordinate 17,747 downwards.
TCTACTGGCTAACATGGCTCTTATATCAGGGGATTTCATCAGATATCCTTCAGTACTTTCAAAGGAGTGGCTGAGACACTATTTTGACATATCTGACCTTTGACCTCCAAGTGTGACCTTTATCTTTGAGATACAAACCTAATTCTTATGGTTACAAACCTCATCATGCTGACTGAACATCTGTTCAGTTTTATCAAAATGCCTTTTGGAGTTATAGCTGAAACACAATTTTCACTTATATGACCTTTGACCTTTGCAGTACAGAACTGATTCGTATGCACAATACATCTTCTGATCAGGTTAAACATTTTTGTGCAGTTTTAACATCCCTTCCATAGTTTAGGAGTTAATGCTGAAAACATCCCTTCCATAGTTTAGGAGTTAATGCTGAAACACTATTTGACATCTGACCTATTAGTGTGACCTTGACCTTTGAGGTACAGTCTTGATTCTTGCATGTGTGTAACCTTCTCATTGTGATTAACAATTGTGTGACGTTTCATGAAATACCCTTTAGTATTTTTAAGTAATGACCGGGACACAATTTCGACTCATATGACCTTGACCTCCCAAGTGTTACTTTGACCTTTGAGGTATAGACCTGTTTTTTGTGTATGACACACCTTCTCCTCATGATGAACAGATTTGTTTAGCTTTATCCATTAAGTAGTTTAGGAGTTATGACTCGGAGACACAATTATTGTAGTGCTAACGAAGCAAACTGTAGCATTTTTAAACAATTCAAGAACAATAACTCTGCTGTTTCTACTCAGATATGTCTAGTTTTCCAATTTGTGTGAACTTTAATAATAATAAAAACCTTCCAAAGATTAGTTAAGATCAGATGTAACCTGAAAACATAGCAAAATATAGCATTTATCAATAAATCAAGGGATTTAACTCTGGCGTTAATAATCATATCTAGCCGGTTTTCAAATTAGGCAGGGCTTTCATTAACATGAGTAACATGGCCAAGTTTTGAAAAGATCAGATGGAAAATGTAGGTGTTACAGTGCTAATGAAGCAAAATATAGCAGCTTACATTATTTAAGGGCCATAACTCTGACGTTTCTTGTCTCATATGTCTAGTTTTGGAACTCGTTCAAGCTTTTGATGGCAACATCCTGCCAAAGATCTGTCAAAATCAGATGAAAAATTATGGAATTATCGTCATATAATCCTGTAAATCAAGGGCCATAACTCTGGTATTACTTATTCGAATTATCTGGTTTGCAAACTTGTTTGAGGTACTACTAATATTGGTAACTTGGCAAAGTTTGGTAAAGCTCAAATACAAAATGAAGATGCTAGAGTGTTCACCATGCAAAACATGGCATATTTTCATTAAAACAAGGCCATAACTCTGGTAATTTAAGCCTATATCTAGCTAGCTGAAACTGGGCACTAGCTTTCATAGTATCAAGTTTGGTAACAATCAGATGGAAAATGAAGGCTCTATCATTTAACAAGGCAAAACACAGAATATTTTAGAACATCAGGGACCATATCTCTAGAAATATTGGTTTGGAAATACCGAATAAAAAATGAAGGCCCTGCCATCTTAATGAGGCAAAAGTTAAGGGATAGCTGGCCATAATTTGTAGAGCGGAGTCGCACTATAAAAGCAGAATCTAGAGAAACTGTCTACATTGTTGCAATACACTGCACTGTTAATACGCATTACAGAGGAAGAGAACACAATGATTTTTTATATCTCTAGCTTAGCAATTTAATTCAAATTTGGCACAACTGTTTTTGAATGTATGGAAATTTGATCAGTAAAATACGAAACAATTCATTTCTTAAAAATGCTACATCCTAAACATATATTTTTCTGCTACAAAATTCAATTGTATCCCTAGTGCTTCAGCCACTAAAAACAGCATGTAGCTTTTATAGTCATTGTCCACCTGGATAATGCTTAGTGATACCGCATGGTATGGGTTATTATTTTGCTTTTTTCATCACTTTAGTTACATATTTACACAAATACACACCTTATCAGGAGCTCTGGTTCTTTAATGTGCTCGCAGGATTGACTCTGATACATGGAAATGTCCAGTTTATGTCACAATCCGATAGAACCTGCTCAGGTAAGTACAGGTAAGTATAGAATAATGTCAGAACCTGCTAAGGTAAGTATAAAATAACGTCAGAACCTACTAAGGTAAGTATAGAATAACATCAGAACCTGCTAAGGTAAGTATAGAATAATGTCAGAACCTGCTAAGGTAAGTATAGAATAATGTCAGAACCTGCTAAGGTAAGTATAGAATAATGTCAGAACCTGCTAAGGTAAGTATAAAATAATGTCAGAACCTGCTAAGGTAAGTATAAAATAACGTCAGAACCTGCTAAGGTAAGTATAGAATAACATCAGAACCTGCTAAGGTAAGTATATAATAATGTCAGAACCTGCTAAGGTAAGTATAGAATAATGTCAGAACCTGCTAAGGTAAGTATAGAATAATGTCAGAACCTGCTAAGGTAAGTATAGAATAATGTCAGAACCTGCTGAGGTAAGTATAGAATAATGTCAGAACCTGCTAAGGTAAGTATAGAATAATGTCAGAACCTGCTAAGGTAAGTATAGAATAATGTCAGAACCTGCTAAGGTAAGTATAGAATAATGTCAGAACCTGCTAAGGTAAGTATAGAATAATGTCAGAACCTGCTAAGGTAAGTATAGAATAATGTCAGAACCTGCTAAGGTAAGTATAGAATAATGTCAGAACCTGCTAAGGTAAGTATAGAATAATGTCAGAACCTGCTAAGGTAAGTATAGAATAATGTCAGAACCTGCTAAGGTAAGTATAGAATAATGTCAGAACCTGCTAAGGTAAGTATAGAATAATGTCAGAACCTGCTAAGGTAAGTATAGAATAATGTCAGAACCTGCTAAGATAAGTATAGAATAATGTCAGAACCTGCTAAGGTAAGTATAAAATAATGTCAGAACCTGCTAAGGTAAGTATAGAATAATGTCAGAACCTGCTAAGGTAAGTATAAAATAATGTCAGAACCTGCTAAGGTAAGTATAGAATAATATCAGAACCTGCTAAGGTAAGTATAAAATAATGTCAGAACCTGCTAAGGTAAGTATAGAATAATGTCAGAACCTGCTAAGGTAAGTATAAAATAATGTCAGAACCTGCTAAGGTAAGTATAGAATAATGTCAGAACCTGCTAAGATAAGTATAGAATAATGTCAGAACCTGCTAAGGTAAGTATAAAATAATGTCAGAACCTGCTAAGGTAAGTATAGAATAATGTCAGAACCTGCTAAGGTAAGTATAAAATAATGTCAGAACCTGCTAAGGTAAGTATAAAATAATGTCAGAACCTGCTAAGGTAAGTATAAAATAACGTCAGAACCTACTAAGGTAAGTATAGAATAACATCAGAACCTGCTAAGGTAAGTATAGAATAATGTCAGAACCTGCTAAGGTAAGTATAGAATAATGTCAGAACCTGCTAAGGTAAGTATAGAATAATGTCAGAACCTGCTAAGGTAAGTATAAAATAATGTCAGAACCTGCTAAGATAAGTATAGAATAATGTCAGAACCTGCTAAGGTAAGTATAGAATAATGTCAGAACCTGCTAAGGTAAGTATAGAATAATGTCAGAACCTGCTAAGGTAATGTATAGAATAATGTCAGAACCTGCTAAGGTAATGTATAGAATATTGTCAGAACCTGCTAAGGTAAGTATAGAATAATGTCAGAACCTGAAACAGAAGAACTTTATTAACATGAGGTCATGACCTTGAAGCTCTACTGATTGATTTTGATTTCAGGAAGTAGTCGCTACAGACTTGTTTTTTGAAAATCTATTTTTAACCGTGGCGGCCATCTTGAATTTCCGTCCGACCTGAAATTTTGCTAAGATCAATAAGACATTAAGAGCAACATTCCTGTGAAGTTTCGTGAAAATCCGTCAGGTAGTTTCAAAGAAGTAGTCGCTACAAGTTTTCATTATATAACTCTATGTAAACAAAGCAGCCATGTTTAAGGTCAAATCAAAACGATTTTCGACAAGGACCAACATCATGTCATACTGATCATTTTAGAAAAAGTCCCATATCAATATCTCTTATTGTTTTGAAGAAGTAGTCGCTACAAACTTATTTATTTTAAATCTATTTTTAGCTGTGGCGGCCATCTTTAATTTCCGGCCGACCTGAAATTTTTCTAGGATCAACTAGACATCAAGAGCAACATTCCTGTGAAGTTTCATGAACATCCGTCAAGTAGTTTCAGAGGAGTAGTCGCTACAAGTTTTTACTATATAACTCTATGTAACCAAAGATGGCCACTGGCAGCCATGTTTAACGTCGAATCAAAATAATTTTCCACAAGGATCTACATCATGTCATGCTGATCATTTTAGAAAAAGTCCCATATCAATATCACTTATAGTTTTCAAGAAGTAGTCGCTACGAACTTATTTTTTAAAAATCTATTTTTAGCTGTGACGGCCATCTTGAATTTCCGGCTGACCTGAAATTTTGATAGGATCAATTAGACATCAAGAGCAACATTCCTGTAAAGTTTTATGACAATCCGCCAAGTAGTTTCAGAGGAGTAGTCGCTACAAGTTTTTACTATATAACTCTTTGTAAACAAAGATGGCCGCTGGCAGCCATGTTTAACGTTGAATCAAAACGATTTTTGACTAGGATCAACATCATGTAATGCTGATCATTTTAGAAAAAGTCCCATATCAATATCACTTATAGTTTTCAAGAAGTAGTCGTTACAAACTTATTTTTTAAAAATCTATTTTTAGCTGTGACGGCCATCTTGAATTTCCGGCCGACCTGAAATTTTTCTAGGATCAATAAGACATCAAGAGCAACATTCCTGTAAAGTTTTATGACAATCCGCCAAGTAGTTTCAGAGAAGAAGTCGCTACAAGTTTTTACTATATAACTCTATGTAAACAAAGATGGCCGCTGGCAGCCATGTTTAACATTGAATCAAAACGATTTTTGACTAGGATCAACATCATGTCATGCTGATCATTTTAGAAAAAGTCCCATATCAATATCACTTATAGTTTTCAAGAAGAAGTCGCTACAAACTTGTATTTTAAAACTCTATTTTTAGCTTTGGCGGCCATCTTGGATTTCACATCAACATGAATTTTTGCTAGGATCAACTAGACTTTATGGGCAACATTTCTGTAAAGTTTCATGAATATCCATCCAGTAGTTTCAGCTGTGAAGTCGCTACAAATAAAAGTTTACGGACAGACGGACAGACGGCCAGACGGCCAGACGGACGACGGACGCCGCACCACGGCATTAGCTCTGCTGATCTCTGATCAGTAGAGCTAAAAACAAGAGGTCAATGACCTTGAAGCTCTACTGATAGATTTTGATAGCTAGGTTAGCATTCCTGTGAAGTTTCATAAAAAAATGTCAAGTAGTTTCAGAGGAGTAGTCGCTACAAGTTGAAGTTTTTACTATATAACTCCAGGTAAACAAAGATGGCCACTGGCAGCCATGTTTAATGTCAAATCAAAATAATTTTCGACAAGGATCAACATCTTGTCATGCTGATCATTTCAGAAAAAGTAGTCGCTACAAACTTGTTTTTAAAAATCTATGTTTAGCCGTGGTGGCAATCTTGAATTTCCGGCCGACCTGAAATTGTGCTATGATCAACTAGACATCAAGAGCAACATTTCTGTGAAGTTTCATGAAAATCCGTCCAGTAGTTCAGAGGAGTAGTCACTACAAATGTTTACTATACAAACTCTATGTAAACAAAGATGGTCACTGGTGCCCAGGTTTATAATTTTGATTCAAAATAATTTTCGACAAGGATCAACATCATGTCATGCTGATCATTTTAGAAAAAGTCCCATATCAATATTCACTTACAGTTTTCAAGAAGTAGTCGCTACAAACTTGTTTTTAAAAATCTATGTTTAGCCGTGGTGGCCATCTTGAATTTCCGGCCAACCTGAAATTTTGCTAGGATCAACAAGACATCAAGAGCAACATTCCTGTGAAGTTTCATGAAAATCCGCCAAGTAGTTTCAGAGGAGTAGTCGCTACAAGTGAAGTTTTTACTATATAACTCTAGGTAAACAAAGATGGCCACTGGCAGCCATGTTTAAAGTCGCATCGAAATAAATTTCGACAAGGATCAACATCATGTCATGCTGATCATTTTAGAAAATGTCCCATATCAATATCACTTACAGTTTTCAAGAAGTAGTCGCTACGAATTTATTTATTTTAAATCTATTTTTAGCCGTGGAGGCCATCTTGAATTTCCGGCCAGCCTGAAATTTTTCTAGGATCAACTAGACATCAAGAGCAACATTCCTGCAAAGTTTCATGAACATCCGCCACGTAGTTTCAGAGGAGTAGTCGCTACAAGTTTTTACTATATAACTCCATGTAAACAAAGATGGCCACTGGCAGCCATGTTTAACGTCGAATCCAAATAATGTTCGACTCAGATCAACATCATGTCATGCTGATCATTTTAGAAAAAGTCCCATATCAATATCACTTATAGTTTTCAAGAAGTAGTCGATACAAACTTATTTTTTAAAAAATCTATTTTTAGCTGTGGCGGCCATCTTGAATTTCTAGCCAACCTGAAATTTTGCTAGGATCAATTACACATCAAGAGCAACATTCCTGTAAAGTTTCATGAAAATCCGCCAAGTAGTTTCAGAGTAGTAGTCGCTACAAGTTTTTAATATATAACTCTATGTAAACAAAGATGGCCGCTGGCAGCCATGTTTAACGTCGAATCAAAACGATTTTTGACAACGACCAACATCATGTCATGCTGATCATTTTAGAAAAAGTCCCATATCAATATCACTTATAGTTTTCAAGAAGTAGTCGCTACAAACTTGTATTTTAAAAATCTATTTTTAGCTTTGGCGGCCATCTTGGATTTCAAATCAACATGAATGTTTGCTAGGATCAACTAGACTTCATGGGCAATATTTCTGTAAAGTTTCATGAATATCCATCCAATAGTTTCAGAGGAGTAGTCGCTACAAATAAAACTTTACGGACGGACGGTTGAGCTAAAAAACTGAATTTGGTCTTTCCACACGTTCTATCAATACATATTTGAATAATTTTGGTGCACATCAGTTAATATTCATCACTCTTGGAAGATTCCAGATAAAGACACATGTTTTTCAGCTTCCAATAAACTGACAATTTGATTTTACAATTGTTAAAAAAGCTTATTCTATGTTGCCTGAAAATAATATTTGGGTTAACATTAAATATTCCCATGTGCAATTCCATGTTTGTTCTTTCCGAAAAATATGAGTTTCTTTTATTTTGTAACAAAGATCAAATTCCATGATTTTAAAGCAAACAAGTTGCAGTTCCAGGGAGAATTGAATTGGAATTTTACAAGACTGATTACACATTATTTGGTTCAATACGGGGAAGGGCAGTTAACAGTTATCTTTTGCAGCCGATAATCACCAAACATAGCAGCAATGCTTGCGGGAAGTTGGTTCACAAACAGATAGTTAAATAGGATCATTACTAGAGTAGCGTTTTCTGGAAGTTTGTATCGCCTCGAGTAGGTAAATAACATATCAAGGATCTCACGAGAGGTGGAGACTCGAGCGTGATCCTTGATCTGGCATTTACCTAGAGAGATCATACAAACGTCCAGAACATGCTACTCTAGAATGATCTTTTTATTATATACCTCATACATATGATTAAAAATTAGAAATATTTACATTTCTGTTAATAAAGAAGGTTTCTAAATGTTTCAAGGCGTATTTTTTGAAAAAGCATAGAGATAAAGCATAGAATGCAAATGGGCGTATCTTAATATATTTGGAGGTGTAGCTACAGCATACAAGTTAAAGTTCATTGGTGTGACGTACTTGTTTTGTTTGTTTGTCGTAACGTCATCTTGACGTTCTCGTGCAAATTGGTGTAAATGCGAGTATTATTAGGAATTTCCCTGTTCTATTTTAAGTAGGATAGTGACACGGAATCTATTTTTAGTAGCATGCTGATATGGATTCAGAAAACCACTAGAGGTGATACGGGTTTTTGTATTCCACTGTAAGAAAATGAAGGTACTATATGTATATAATCAGTGATAGGTATGTAATAACATAGAATATCAAATTATACTTGCCATTGTACTTGTCATTGTGCTCATATTTGGAACACTATTTTCCAATTTCTTAGTTTAATTTAGACACAATTTTGTTTTGTTTGTTTGTTTGTTTGTTTAACTGATATTTTAGCTGTACTGATGCTGGCCATTGACACAACTTATACTACACAAGCATCTCAATATTTGCTTTACCTATCTGATACTGAAATGGTGACTCAAATATTGCTTGTCTGCAAACTATGTAATACTTATAATTTGAACAAAAAACAATCTTACTGTATTCTTATTGTATTCGATACCGTTGTAAGCGATTGGCTTCTAAGGTACTTCTTGATTGTGTTTTCTCAAACTTTTTATGTTTTTTGACTTCCAGTTGTTAAATGATGAAACTTGGAAATTTAGTGGAGTGTCATGACATATCAAGAACAGAAGACATCTCATAAATGGAAGACATGGTATCTGATGAACAAAATACATGACATATGATGAACAGAAGACATATAATGAACAGAAGACATATCATGAACATCTCTTGAAAAGAAGACATCTCATGAATATTTCATAAACAGAAGACATCTCATGAACAGAAGACATCTCAAGAACAGAAGAAATCTCATGAACAGAAGACATCTCATGAATAGAAGACATGTCATGAATGGAAGACATCTCAGGAAAAGAAGGCATCTCATGGACAGAAGACATCTCATGAGCAGAAGAAATCTCATGAACAGAAGACATCTCATGAACAAAAGACAGGTAATGAAAATTTCATGAACAGAAGACATCTCATGAACATCTCATGAACAGAAGACATCTCATAAACAGAAGACAGCTCATAACAGAAGACATATCATGGACAGAAGATATCTCATGGACAGAAGACATCCCATGAGCAGAATACGTCCCATGGACAGAAGACATCTCATGGACAGAAATTGACAAAAGACATCTCATGAACATAATATATCTCATGAACAGAAGACAGCTCATGGACAAAAGACATTCCATAATAGAAGACATCTCATGGACAGAAGACATCCCATGAACAGAAGATATCTCATGAACAGAAGACATATCATGGACAGAAGACATCCCATGGACAGAAATGGACAGAAGACATCCCATGAACAGAAGACATCTCATGAACAGAAGACATATCATGGACAGAAGACATCCCATGGACAGAAATGGACATAATACAACTCATGGACAGAAGACATCTCATGGACAGAAGAAATCTCATAGAGAGAAGACATCTTATGAACAGAAGACATCCCATGAGCAGAAGACATCTCATGTACTGAAGACATCTCATGGACAGAAGAATTCCCATGAACAGAAGACATCTCATGAACAGAAGAAATCTCATGGAGAGAAGACATCTTATGAACAGAAGACATCCCATGAACAGAAGACATCTCATGTACTGAAGACATCTCATGGACAGAAGAATTCTCATGAACAGAAGACATCTCATGGACAGAAGACATATCATGAACATCTCATGAACAGAAGACATCTCATGGACAGAAGACATATCATGAACATCTCATGAACAGAAGACATCTCATGAACAGAAGACATATCATGAACATCTCATGAACAGAAGACAGCTCATGGACACACTAACCCTGTTGTTCATCTGTGTTTCTGTTTTGCTTCTATTGTTCAGTAATACACTAAGGAAAGATTTCAACAAAACTGGAGTGTTGGTATGCATGCTAAGATATTTAAAATGGAAAACTGATTAACTGTTTGCTTCCACATGCTACAGTTATGGATCTGTCTCCTGCAGATTCTAAGTAGATTGTGTTGGTCTTGATCTTTATTCATTTGCAACTTAAATTGTATTCTGTTTGATTAATATGTATAAATGATACAATTTAGACTAGAACGTTATTGAAAAACCAGGGAAAATTTAAACCTTTTACAGTATTTAAATAAGTAAAGAATCATGACAATGCATTTTAGCTGGCTGATGAATTCTGATGACAAACTAGTAATGTGAGTCGTAAGAGAAAATAAAAGAATGGAATAGATGAATTTTCTTTTCTAATCATGGAAACTCTAGAATCATAATACAAGTACGATTTAATTCGATTTAATTCGATATTACAGAACTCAGCTTTACATATCTTAACTTTTGTGAAACTATACAAAGTATAACATTTCATGTAACAAACAAAATACTTAATATCTATGTTATGAACTGGTTCATTAAACCAGCATCCTCTAGGTTACTAGGCATATACTGTCTCTGTTGACTTGGTGACTAGGCATATAATGATGACTTGGTTACTAGGCATATACTGATGACTTGGTTACTAGGCATATATGGACTATGTTCATTTGGTTATTAAGAATATTATGATTACTTGGTTACTAGGGATGACTAACATTGTTACTTGGTAACTAGACATATCACAATGACTTGGTTACTAGGCATATCATAATTACTTGGTTATTATATGCATGACTTGGTTAATTACTAGGAATGTCATGATGACTTGATTTCTATGAATGTCATGATGACTTTGTTAATAGACATGTAATGTTGACTTGGTTATTAGATTTCTTGATTACTAGGTATGTCATATTGACTTGGTTACTAGTAATGTCCTGATGACATCACTTGGTTACTAGGGGTGTCATGATAAATAGATTTATGGTCATGTCATGTTGACTTGGTTATTAGTCGAATCATGATAACTTAATTACTAGGCATATCATGATGACTTGATTACTAGGCATATCATGATGACTTGATTGATGACTTGGTTACTAGGCATATCATAACGACTTGACTGAAGATTTGGTTACTAGGTGTATCATGATGACTTAATTACTAGACATAGCATGATGACTTGATTACTAGGCATATCATGATGACTTGGTTACTAGACATGTCATGATGACTTGATTACTAGGCATATCATGATGACTTGGTTACTAGGCATATCATGATGACTTGGTTACTAGACATATCATGATGACTTGATTACTAGGCATATCATGATGACTTGGTTACTAGACATATCATGATGACTTGGTTATTATGCATATCATGATGACTTGGTTACTATGTGTATCATGATGACTTGATTACTAGGCATGACTTGGTTACTAGGCATTTCATGATGACTTTGTTACTAGGCATATCATGATCACTTGTTTACTAGGTGTATCATGATGACTTGGTTACTAGGTGTATCATGATGACTTGGTTACTAGGCATATCATAATGACTTGGTTACTAGGTGTATCATAATGACTTGGTTACTAGGTGTATCATGATGATTTGGTTACTAGGTGTATCATGATGATTTGGTTACTAGACATATCATGATGACTTGGTTATTATGCATATCATGATGACTTGGTTACTAGGCATATCATGATGACTTGGTTACTATGTGTATCATGATGACTTGGTTACTAGGCATATCATGATGACTTGGTTACTAGGCGTATCATGATGACTTAGTTACTAGGTGTATCATGATGATTTGCTTACTAGACATATCATGATGACTTGGTTACTAGGCATATCATGATGACTTGATTACTAGTCATATCATGATGACTTGATTACTAGATGTTTCATGATGACTTGGTTACTAGACATATCATGATGACTTGGTTATTATGCATATCATGATGACTTGGTTACTAGGCATATCACGATGATTTGGTTACTATGTGTATCAGGATTACTTGGTTACTGGGCTTATCATGATGACTTGGTTACTAGGCATATCATCGTGACTTTGTTACTAGGTGTATCATGATGACTTGGTTACTAGACATATCATGATCACTTGGACAGTCTTTGGTGACTTGGTTACTAAACATATCATGATGACTTGGACAGTCATTGATGACTTGGTTACTAGGCATAGCATAATGACTTGGTTACTAGGTGTATCATAATGACTTGATTACTAGGTGTATCATGGTGATTTGGTTACTAGGTGTATCATAATGACTGGGATTCCTAGGTGTATCATGATGACTTGGTTACTAGGTGTATCATGATGACTGGGTTACTAGGTGTATCATGATGACTTGGTTACTAGGCATATCATGATGATTTGGTTACTAGACATATCATGATGACTTGATTGATGACTTGGTTACTAGGCATATCATGTTGTCTTGGTTACTAGGCATATCATGATGACTTGGTTACTAGGCCTATCACGATGTCTTGGTTACTAGGCATATCATGATGTCTTGGTTACTAAGCATATCATGATGACTTGGTTACTAGGCATATCATGATGACTTGGTTACTAGGCATATCATGATGTCTTGGTTATCCTGAATATCATGATGACTTGGTTACTAGGCATATCATGATGACTTGGTTACTAGACAAATCATGATGACTTGGTTACTATGCATATCATGATGACTTGATTGATGGCTTGGTTACTAGGCATATTGTGATGACTTGGTTACTAGGCATATCATGATGACTTCATTGATGGCTTGGTTACTATGCATATCTTGATGACTTGGTTACTAGGCATATCATGATGTCTTGGTTACTATGCATATCATGATGACTTGATTGATGGCTTGATTACTAGGCATATCTTGATGACTTGGTTACTAGGCATATCATGATGTCTTGGTTACTAGGATATCATGATTTCTTGGTAATTAGACATATCATGATGACTTGGCCACTAGGCATATCATGATGACTTGGTTACTAGGCATATCATGATGACTTGGTTACTAGGCATATCATGATGACTTGGTTACTAGGTGTATCATGATGACTTGGTTACTAGGCATATCATGATGACTTGGTTACTAGGTGTATCATGATGACTCGGTTACTGGGTGTATCATGATGACTCAGTTACTAGGCATATCAAGATGACTTGATTACTAGGCATATCATGATGACTTGGTTACTAGGCATATCATTATGACTTCGTTACTAGATGTATCATGATGACTTGGTTGCTAGGCATATCATGATGACTTGGTTACTAGGTGTATCAAGATGACTTAGTTACTAGGCATATCTTGATGATTTGGTTACTAGGCATATCATGATGACTTGATTGATGACTTGGTTACTAGGCATATAATGATGACTTGGTTACTATGCATAACATGATGACTTGATTGAGGACTTGGTTACTAGGCATATCATGATGACTTGGTTACTAGGCAAATCATGATGACTTGGTTACTATGCATATCATGATGACTTGAGTGAGGAATTGGTTACTAGGCATATCATGATGACTTGGTTACTAGGTGAATCATGATGACAGGGTTACTATGCATATCATGATGACTTGATTGATGACTTGGTTACTAGGCATATCTTGATGACTTGGTTACTAGGCAAATCATGATGTCTTGGGTACTAGGCATATCATGATGATTTTGTTACTAGGCATATCATGATGACTTAGTTACTAGGCATATCATGATGACTTGGTTACTTAGGCATATCATAATGATTTGATTGATGACTTGGTTACTAGGCATATCATAATGACTTGACTGATGACTTGGTTACTAGGTGTATCATGATGATTTGGTTACTAGACATATGATGGTGGCTTGGTTACTAGGCATATCATGATGACTTGGTTACTAGGCATATCATGATGACATAGTTACTAGGCATATCATGATTTGGGTACTATGCATATCATTATGACTTAATGACTTGGTTACTAGGTATATCATGATGACTTGGTTACTAGGTGTATCATGATGGCTTGGTTACTAGGTGTATCATGATGACTTGGTTACTAGGTGTATCATGATGGCTTGGTAACTAGGTGTATCATGATGACTTGGTTACTAGGTGTATCATGATGGCTTGGTTACTAGGTGTATCATGATGACTTGGTTACTAGGTGTATCATGATGACTTGGTTACTAGGTGTATCATGATGACTTGGTTACTAGGCATATCATGATGATTTGGTTACTAGGCATATCATGATGACTGGATTGATGACTTGGTTACTAGGCATATCATGATGTCTTGGTTACTAGGCATATCATGATGTCTTGGTTACTAGGCATATCATGATGACTTGGTTACTAGGCATATCATGATGACTTGGAAACTAGGTGTATCATGATGACTTGGTTACTAGACGAAACATGATGACTTGGTTACTATGCATATCATGATGACTTGATTGATGGCTTGGTTACTAGGCATATCTTGATGACTTGGTTACTAGGCATATCATGATGTCTTGGTTACTATGCATATCATGATGACTTGATTGATGGCTTGGTTACTAGGCATATCTTGATGACTTGGTTACTGGGCATATCATGATGTCTTGGTTACTATGCATATCATGATGACTTGATTGATGGCTTGGTTACTAGGCATATCTTGTTGACTTGGTTACTAGGCATATCATGATGTCTTGATTACTAGGCATATCATGATTTCTTGGTTACTAGACATATCACGATGACTTTGTTACTAGGCATATCATGATGACTTAGTTACTATGCATATCATGATGACTTGGTTACTTGGGCATATTATAATGACTTTTTAATAGTGTCAGTTTACAAGAAATAAAGCTGCACCACTAATGGACTACTTCCAGGAGATAATACTAGAGAGGTCTCGTTTCCTGTAGCTGCCGTACAATTACCATATAGAACTTCCCATGATGCTCTTAACTATGCATATCATAGTTACTATGCATATCATGATGACTTGGTTACTTAGGCATAACATAATGACTTGACTGATGACTTGGTTACTAGGCATATCATGCTGACTTGGTTACTATGCATATCATGATGACTTGATTGATGACTTGGTTACTAGGCATATCATAACGACTTGACTGAAGATTTGGTTACTAAGTGTAGCATGATGACTTGGTTACTAGACATATCATGGTGACTTGGTTAGGCATATCATGATGACTTGGTTACTAGACATATCATGATGACTTGGCTACTAGGTATATCATGATGACTTGGTTACTAGACATATCATGCTGAATTGGTTACTAGGCATGACTTGGTTACTAGAAATATCATGAACACTTAAATATCATGAACACTTGATTACTAGGTATATCATAATGGCATAAACCATGTTTTTAAGAACACACTGCAGCTAGTTTATTAACATCTTGATCACATCTAGAAACTTAAAATTCCAACATGATGCAGTATAATTCTTCTATCATTGATACTTCTGTATCCATCATTCCCAAGTTCCAAGATAAATAAATCAATACAAACATGTGTTTTAGAAAGATTTACAGTTTACAATTATGTAATCCCATAAACAAGGAAATCGGAGTGATATCAGCTTTTAGTATTTCCTGATGAATTACTTAATTGGATACAAAGAGCATCATGGGAAGTTCTATATGGTAATTGTACGGCAGCTACAGGAAATGAGACCTCTCTAGTATTATCTCCTGGAAGTAGTCCATTAGTGGTGCAGCTTTATTTCTTGTAAACTGACACTATTAAAACGCCACAAGCAAAATACTTCTTAGCTTAAAACAGATTCCTTTAATCCTATATTTGCAAACTAAATCATTCTTGAAGACTTGAGTTGGTTGACAAAGTACAGATGGCTTTATTCTCTCTATTGTTTGGAGCGCTTGTTTGAGACATTTTTAGTGGTAAATAAAAATAGCTTACTTTTCCAAATCGGTTGAGAAATAAAAACTTCACATGTAAAAGTTGTTTTTGATAGGGCATTTTCAATGCTTTTCAATGCAAAATTCTGCTGCATCAAAAATTTGAAAAATATAAAAAAAAATAGAATTTATATTCAAAAATGATTTTAATGTGTTGAATAAATGTAAATGAAAACACTCTGAAAGTTTTATAGCAAAATATGAAGGCTAACTGAAGTTATTTGAGATTATTTGATTTTCTGCTGTCCCGCCAACAAGGAATTTACATTGGAAAAGCCCATCAAAAAATCATTATGGCTGTAAAATATTTACTTCTCAACCGATTTTCAAAAGTAAAGTAGTTTTATTTACCACTAAAAATGCCAGTTCTAATGATATATAACTGATGTACGTATTATTTAAATTGCTCAAGCTACTGCAGAAAAACCTTAGGCTGAAACAAGCGCCCCAAACAATAATGCAGAATGTTTCATTATTCTGAATAAGTTATTTAAGTTGCTCTCTCTATCAGCATTATAAGTCTATTGTAAAGAAGGGGCAATCCGGGTAAATACGGACGATTTTTGCAAGGTCTCGTTTGAGACGTTCCTGTGACTAATGCGGTGGGAAAATTCGGACACCAAAGCGATAATTCAATTCGGACAACACTGTCCTCACACGTTATCGTTTATTTCAGCGTATTCAATAGGTCCAAAGCAGTCCAAATAGTAGATTTATAACCCCAGTGAAAACGGTAAAATACGGACGCGATAGGGAAAATACGGACGCATTGGTGGAAAATCCGGACATACCAATTTCCAATAGGGGAAATACGGACGGTCCAGCCTTTTAAAAACAACAACATAGGAACACAGTTCAACTCGTACTGTTTAAAATCTTTACATTGGAATTTCATTACAAAGTTCTGTAGTTTTACAATTTTAACATACACATGTAGTTCATTACATATCACTGTATATCGTGGACATGATTAGAGAATGTTTACACAGTTACCGATAATCGTGCCTTTTTATAGAAAAGATTGAACGGTTAGTAGCAAAACGTAATTAATGTCAGATTTCAAATTTTAGATAACTTTATAAGCCAGAATTTTTACATCTACATCATTTCCTTTTTATCTCTGCCTCTGCCTTTCGGGTTTTTCTTAGTTTTCTTCTCAAGCTTACTCGTCGGGGGCCACTTTCCGTCACTTCTGTAAACATAAACTAATTTTTCAGACAAATCTATGTATCCTGACAATTTTTATTCTATTTTCTATTAGGTTACCTCTTCCTGGAAATTTGATACCAAAGAATTTTGTTTCATATAAATTATCGAAGTAATTCATACAGGTTTGCCATAGTAACCTTCACCAACAGTCAACACCGGTTGCCATGGTGATGCATGCCCGAAGCATAAACCGAATATATGATGACCTTCAACATATTGCCTAAAAAAGAAAGAAAACTGGAGAGTTTTCGGACAAAAAATGTTTTCAATTTATTTAAAATAATTATGCAGAACCACTATCTTGTCATCCTATTATCTATTATAATAATTATACAGTTTTTAAACTGGCATTTACCCAGACAACTTTTTAATGCTAATTATTGTACGATGATTGTTTTTATTTCTTTACTAGTACTGTACTGTATGCGTTATTTGTTACGTTTTATTTCTTTTGGAATAAGCATAAATATGAAGAACGCAAGAAAGACATCGACGGACAAGCATTGTGCTCTCAGAAAGTGTGTGTCCGTATTTATCCGACTGCTCTAAAGTGGCATGAGAAAATTCGGACAATTTTTCTCAATATTTTCTCTTTCAAATACCATCAAACCTGTAACTTTATGGAAACAGAAATTTTCATCTACATAAATGTACCATTTATTGAATATTTTGCTGAAAATTATACCTGTAATAGCACTGTTACTACACCTATCGAGATACAGCACCCTATC
>JAWPHD010022855.1:0-23848 GCA_037043455.1 Cyrtodaria siliqua | reverse complement strand
CATGTCCACAATACATTTTATTACTGTCATTTGATTCCTGTTTTGAAATAAGAAAAATGTGCCAATTATTTATTGCTTAATCCTGAAGCTATGTTGTCTTCAATGTTTATTAATTAATTAACCCAAATCTGGATTATAAAACATTATTCATATACTTAATAAGTGTGATTCCCTACCAACATTCAGTTTACTGTCAGCATCACTGTAACATATTCACCCTGGACTGATTATTTAACAGAGTACACCCCTTATCTGTAGAGCTATTTGCTCGAGCTGAAACACCAATCTCCTTGCACTCACATATCAAATGAGGAACAACTTGCCCCTGCGAAACATGACCCTGGTCAACCGTGGTCAAGCTCTGCAAAGGCAAAGGTCAACCATGCTTTTGATAAAATTGAAATGCTAAAGACCATGGTCAACCATGGTTTAACGACATGACCCTGGTCAAAGATTGTTGGACCTTGGTTGACCATGGTCACTCAAGGGTTGACCATGGTCAACCATGGTAATTCAGCATGTAAGCTAAAAAAATCAGTGTAGACCATGGTTATTAACAGAGGGAAATGACAAGACCATGGTTGACCGTGGTTGCTAATCATTTCTGACATCGAAACCATGGTTTAAAAAAATGGAGTTGACAATCAGTCTGTGACTGGACAGAAACCCAATCTAACAACTCCAGCAAAAACACCAAATGTCAGTGGAATTTCAGTGGAATTTCAGTGAAATTTTGGTTAAATTTTACAGTGTAGTGAAATTTCATTAAAATTAATTGATTGAAATTTCAATGACATATATCTTTCTACACATTTATTCATTTAGACAGGCAGATAGACAGATAGATATATGCTCACATAGTACATCATTATAATAACTCACCCAACTGAAAATGCAGCTGGGATCCAGGGGAAATACTACAGTATAGATAATTATAAATAAGCCTGGAAAAAAATCAATTTAAAGATTTGTCCAATGTAATTGGCAAATTATGTTGTTATATATCAAAAGACACCACAGGACCACTACCTTGATATATGTTGCAAGTTTTAAGAGGATAAATTGATTGCTTTAGGAGTTTGGAAAGAAAAATGGATTATTTTACTCTTACACCTGAGTGTGATTCTCACAAAGAGAGAAAATAAAATGCTGTTTGAATTTTAGCGCGAAAATCCACCAACTGTATATTTTGCTTACATCATTTATGATTAAAAGTAAGTGTTTTGTGACTATACTTACATTACTTATTGTATCAAAACATCTTATACATATAATAGTTGTATTTGAAAGCAGAAATTTCTAAATGTAGACAGTGGAAACAGTATTTTAAAACCAAACCAATATTGTCATATGTTTTCGCGGATTTTACCTTTTTAGCTCGACTATTCGAAGAATAAGAGAGCTTATGTAATCACCCCGGGGTCGGCGTCGGCGTCGGCGTCGGCGTTGGCGTCGGCGTCGGCGTCCCACATTCAGGTTTGCGTGTAAGCTGTGTTTACAAGTCTATATCTCTACATTTCTTATCCTAGCACAACCAAATTTGGCCATGGGCTTCCTTATAGCATTATCTTAAGGACTGCATAAGCAATTTTGGTTCTGTAACCCATGGGCTCCCATGGAACCCAAATTATGATAGCCCATAAAATGTGTCCCATTTCACATCAAATTTTGCGTGTAAGCTGTGTTTACAAGTCTATATCTCTTACAATTCTTACCCTAGCTCAACCAAATTTGGCCATTAGCTTCCTTATAGCATTATCTTAAGGGCTGCTTAAGTAATTTTGGTTCCTGTAACCCCTGGGCTCCCATGGAACCCAAATTCTGATAGCCCTTAAAATGTGTCTGTTTCACATCAAATTTTGTGTGTAAGCTGTGTTTACAGGTCTATATCTCTTACATTTCTTGTCCTAGCTGAACTAAATTTTGGAATTGGTTTCCTTATAGTATGTTGTAAAGGGTTGGATAAGTAATTTTGTCTTTTGCAAATTCTGGGCTCCCATGGAACCCAAATTGTGATGGCCATAAAATGTGCAATAAAGGCAGATCTAGGTTTGCATGTAAGCATGTATATATCTATAATTTTGGTTTGGGATTTGTTATAGCATTATGCATCTTATTACTTCACCCATATTGGGGCATGGGCTCCCTCCTCTCCCTACCCCCCCCCCCCTCCCCCCCCCCCCCCCCCCCCCCCCCCTCTTCCCCGCCCCCACTTTTTATTTTTTATTTTTTTTTACATATTTCTGAGTTGCTTTTGTCAATTCCTACACATATATGTTGCAACCCCCCCCCCCCCCCCCCCCCCCCCGCCTCTGACCCCATCACACCACCCACCACGCCCCACACATGATTTTTATTTTTTTTTTACATATTTCTGTGTTGCTTTTGTCAATTCTTACACATATAAGTTGCAACCCTCCCCCCCCCACCCCCGCCTCTCACCCCATCACCACACCCACCACGCCCCACACTTGATTTTTTATTTTTTTTTTACATATTTCTGTGTTGTTTTAGTCAATTCTTACACATATATGTTGCAAACCCTCCCTGCACGAACCCCCCCCCCCCCCCCCCCCCCACCCACCCACCGCCTCTCATGCCCCCACCCCCACCCCCGCCCCAGGTTTGAAACTTTTTTTTTTTTTACATATTTCTTTGTTGTTTTAGACAATTTTTACACATATATGTTGCCCCCATCCACCCCCCCCCCCCCCCAACCCCACCCCCCCACTTCCCACTTGATTTTTTTTTTTTACATATTTCTGTGTTGCTTTTATCAATTCTGACACTTATATGTTTTAACCCCACCCCCCCACCCCATCCCCCCCATCCCGCCCCACACTTGGAACTTTTTTTATATTTTACATATTTCTGTGTTGCTTTTATCAATTCTGACACTTATATGTTTTAACCCATACCCCCCCCCCCCCCCCCCCCCCCCCCCCCCCCCCCCCCCCCCCCCCCCCCCCCCATCCACTCACCCCATCCCCCCCCCCCCCCCCATCCAGCCCCACACTTGGATTTTTTTTTTTTTTTTTTACATATTCTTATTTCTTTGTTGTTTTAGTCAATTCTTACACATATATGTTGCCTCCTCCCCCTGCCCCCAACCCACTCCCGCCTCCCCCCCAGCTCTCCCCCACACCCACTTGAAACTATTATTTTTTTTACATATTTCTGTGTTACTTTTGTCAATTCTTACACATATATGTTTCCACCTCCCCCCCCCACCCCACCTCAACTACCCCCCCCCCCCCCCCCCCCCCCCCTACACCACACTAGAACTTTTTTTTTTTTACATATTTCTTTGTTGTTTTAGTCAATTCTTACACATATATGTTGCACCCTCTCCCCCCCGCCCCCCAACTCACTCCCGCCTCTCCCCTCACCCCCTGCCTCTCACCCCACCCCACTTGAATTATTATTATTTTTTTTTTACATATTTCTTTGTTGTTTTAGTCAATTCTTACACTTGTTGCCCTCCCCACCCCACACCTCTACCCCATCCCACTCAAACTCGATTTTAAAAACAAAAAATTCTTCATATTTTTGTGTTGTTTTGGTGAACATAGCTTCTTAGACATATATGTTGCTCTCACCACCACCACTCCCCCCACCATCCACCCCCGCCTCTCTCCCACCCCCACCCCGCACCCCACTCAAAACTCGATATTTTTTTATTTTTATATTTTTTTTACATATTTCTGTGTAGTTTTGGTCAATTCTTACACATAGTTATGTTGTGCTCCCAACCCCACCCCACATTGTTGTAGCCTTGTTTTCTGATGGTATATACTAGCTATAAATTTATTTTTCTCCGAAAAATCGAATAGTCGAGCTGCGCTGTTCTCCGACAGCTCTTGTTTTTTTTTGTTGTTGATAGAAAAATGGTGTTGAACAGCACTGTTTGATTTCAGTATCATATGCAACATTTCACAAAGTATGATCAGGTCTTCTAAGTGATGTAGACTGAAGGTTATACATTTGTGAACTGTTCTTGAACTGTTGTATTGTTGGTGAAATTTCACAGATTTCACAGATATTAAAATTGACCAATTCGGCTGTAATTTCAACAATATTTCACTGAAACTCACTTTTATTTTATTTCAGTGAAATTTCACTACAATTTCAGTAAAATTCCAGTGACATTTCACCGAGATTTTACTGTTATTTCGCTGAAATTTCAGTGTACATTTTCACTGGGGCAACACTTAAAAAAAACGGAATTGACCACTAAAATTGCTTCTGTGCAAAAGTTACAACTGCAACAAATAGATGGTGCAATATTAGTGCTATTTATCGTGTTGTATTAGATCAGAAAACCTTGTTTTTTTGCTTAGTTATTATACCCTGGTCGAACATGATTAACCATGGTTTAACCTTGGTCAACCATGGTATGAGCATGGTTGACCATGGTTAAACCTTGGTCGACCATGGTTTAACCTTGGTCGACCATGGTTTGACCTTGGTGGACCATGGTTTGACCTTGGTCGACCATGGTTTGTCACATTGGTCAACCATGGTTACATAAAACACCTTGGTTGACCATGGTAGTTCCATTTAACAAAAATGGCAAACCATGGTTGACCAAGGTATACAGTATATATATAAGTACCAAGGTATACAGACCATGGTTAACAATGGGCACTCGTTTGTCATTGGCAAAATTCCCCTTCCTGAGGGCCCTGGCCCCTGTCCCCTAAAATCTGTAGGCCCTGATGGCCCTGTTGACCATGGTTAAAGCATCGTTGACCGAGGTCCATGTTGCAGGGGAACTGTGTAGAGATTGCTGAAACACTTGGATTCTGTTTCCGTATTTACCATATAGGGAAGTTCCACCAACATATAGCTTATGGTCCTGATCACTGTAACATATTGAATGTGGCCTGTCCTTACTGTCTTTCCAAATCTGTATGACCTGTATCTTGGTAAGGTCAGCTGTAAGTTGGAGAATCGTGTTGGGTGACTGACAACACACATACACTGTGCCATCTGGGGCCACGGTCAGTCCATAAGGATGCATCAGCTTTATAATAATAATAATAGACTTTATTTATTGAGGGTAACACATTTAGTTTGTGAACTAATCTTCATTGTGAACTAATCTTCCATGTGGCCCTCTAATTTACGTATTACATAAACAAAGGAATAAAAAGAAAATAAAGGTGACAATTAAATTTTAAACAGACATACATTATATACATCATATACAAATACTGAAGCTAAAAAGAAAATGTGCACATTTAATATGGTAAATAATTTAAATGGTTCAAGATTGTTTCAATTTATGCAGGATCTAAAACCGGAGGCTCTACCAGAATGAGAAAAACAGATATTTTTTAAATTACTAATGTATAGAGTTTTTCATTAATGCTGATTTAAAGTAAAATATATCTATATATGTCTTAATATAGTAAGATAGTCATACTCGTAAAGGTTGTTTATTAAGATACTCTTGTTATTATCACCTTTTCCTTTCTTTCTTTTTTTAAAATCCTACAACAGTGTTACAATGTTTAATGCACATTTTCATTTTAGAATCAGCATAGCAATTACAGACAATAGCATAACAAATCAGAATAGCAATTAATTATAAACAATAACACTTTCATACAATGTTCTCCCCCAAACCATTAAATAAGAAGTAAGTGGCATTTAACTGAGGGTAAGTTCATTTATTTTTTATGAACTTTATACAATCGTTGTGGAAGTTGCTTAGAGTTTTCGACTGTTTTAGGTAATTTGGCAGATTATTCCATACAACTGGTCCTGAATATCTAATACTTTGTTTAAACAGTTCTTTGTGCGGTTTACGAATAATAAAATTGTGAGATGATAGAGACTGCAACTGAGGTAAATCATAATTTACAAGTCTTCTTTTGAATATTTCATTTATATAAGAAGGTAATGAGGATTGAGATACTTTGTACATACGTTTTGATGTTCTTAAATCAATGCGTTCGAAAACAGATAGAAATTTTAAGTCATTCATATTTGTAATACATCACTAACATCATAGTCAAGGATTATTCTACAAGCATGCTTTTGAAAACGTAAAATATTATCACAACCTGTAGCTTTTGTAATATCAATATTTCTAAGGAATTTTTCGTATCTCTCTTAATATCTGGAATTGTAAAACACTTGTCTCCAGGGATTTTACTATCACAGAAAGTTTTGAGTTTATCAAAGTTGGAGGTTGCTATGTGATCTTTAAGATTTCCTGCCACATATTAAACATACCTTGCACTTGGCTTTAAACTGACCATCTATTGTCATGCTGATCACTGTGTTGTTCACCGAGTCAGATATGTATATCGTAGCTCCATCAGGACTGGTGGCTAGGTACCATGGACACTCACCAAACAACTGGACACCAGTTGTATCCTCCGCTAGAGTCCTTAGTACAACTCCCTGCATGTCACTAACCTCAACTCTTGATGGTATACGGAATGAGACTATTAATCTCCCTTTACTATATACAATACAACAACAGAAACTGTTCACTCGTATCTGCCGGAGATGGGTAAGCTTACTGTTGACAACTGACATCAGCTGAATAACATTAAATAATGTTATTGCTACTTGCCCACTGCCTGCCTCTATTATATCACTTGGTGTTGATGACAGATTCACAACTGAGATTATCTTGCCTTTTTTAACATCAATCAGTTTGACAGACTTGTTACCATAATCCACCACAACTAGGTGGCCAGTGTCCAGAATGGCACACCCGGTTATTTCACACTCCTTCTGGTCCGTGTCTGCTTTTACATCGATGATGTTTACTCCGGCAGGTACCTTGACCATGGGTCGAGTTGAAGATGCTGCGGTGGCCATTTACTTGCTTTAATATTTCACTACTATAATTGTTTCTTGATTATTAAAAATCAAATTTTGTTTTATTTGTCTGTTGATATGATTCTCTCTGGTTATGGGAGATATGGCAGGTAGACCCTGTATTTATATGTCTAGTTCTTGTATTCATGCACCTTTGAAATGTTTGCATAAATATCCTTCAAATTCTTTGTAATTATTGGCAGTGTTCCATTTGTATTATGAATAGCTTGAATCATTCATTGTGAAATATAAAACTTCCTCCTAAAGGTATTTATCTTGAACCATTGTTTTAAAGGGACACATTGCAATCTTGATTTTATTTTTTAAAAACTAGCGACATCCCGTTAGTTTTTCTACATAAATTGCAATTGTTCATTCATTAATATTAATTATAAGAATTGTATTAAGGCTTAAGCCATTTGTTTTTGCATATTATTAATGTTTGATATTATTGCACCAATACTATATTAAAACTTATAGTATACTAAGACAAAATATTGAATACTTCAAATTTGATTTATTTAAATGTACCCAGGGAAAAAGTGAAAATGATATGGATATATAAATCGAGACACCCATTTCAAACACTTCAAGATTGCCGTGTGTATGGCAAGTGAAACGTTGCAATATTCAATACTTGCTCATTTATATTGTATATTGACTCATTCATATTCTATATTTTGTCATTTATATTCTATTATTGATCATTTATATTCTATATTACTATTTGTATTGTATACATTTTCATTTATATTCTATATTACTGTTTGTATTGTATACATTTTCATTTACATTCTATATTTTGATATTTATATTCTATAACTGGCATATTTATATTGTATATTGACTCATTCATATTCTATATTTTGTCATTTATATTCTATTATTGATCATTTATATTCTATATTACTATTTGTATTGTATACATTTTCATTTATATTCTATATTACTGTTTGTATTGTATACATTTTCATTTACATTCTAAATTTTGATATTTATATTCTAAAACTGGCATATTTATATTGTATATTTTGTCATTCATATTTTATAATTGATCATTAATAGTCTATATTTACTATTTGTATTCTATACATGTTCATTTATATTAAATTTTTTATATATGTGTGCAATGTTCCATATATATGTGTTATAATTTTCCATATACATTCTATATTTTGCTATTTATATTCAATACGTTAGTTTATTTATATTGTATAATTGCATGCTGGGTAAACTCTGTCAAATGGAATGATTATTAACAACACGAATACTATTGCGCATTTTTACGGCCCGGGTGTTGGCGCAGTGTGGTAAGGTATGAAGATTTTGACGATGATGATGGTGGTTGTGATAACGATGATGATATGGTGGTGGTGGGGATGATGATGTCGCTGATGATGATTTTGCCGCTGATAATTCTGATGATCTTGGTAGTTGTGGTGGTGGAATTGTTGATTGAGGTGATGATGATTTTGTTAATGATAAAGCCGATGATAATAATGATAATAATGAGTATTACGATGATGATTATGATGATTGTGATTGTGATAATGCTGCTGATGATGATACTTTGGTTGTTTTGATAATGCGGATGATGGTTGCGGTGGGGGTAGTGTTTATGATGCTGCTGATGATGACGTTCATGATATTGACGATGCTTATGGAACTAGTGGTTGTTGTGATGATGATGATGGCTATGTATATTGTGGTGGTCGTTGGTAGTTTTTATGCTGCTGCTGCTGCTTTTGCTGATGATGCTGATACTGATGATGATGCTGCTTTTGCTGCTGCTGATGATGATGATGATGACAGTGGTAAGGTGGTGGTTGTGGTGGTGGTGGATGTGTTATGGTGATAATGATGAAGGTGATTGTTGTAGTGATGGCGATGATGATGTATCTGATGCTGTTGGTGCTGGTGATGATAATTATGCTGTTGCTAAAACTGTTGTTCTGGTGATGTTAATGATGAGGATTACAAAGATGGCCATAACCACCATTTCCATCAGTACCAGCAGTACCATTCACCATCACCACCGCCACTGCCAGCAGCAGCAACAGCACCCTAATCCCCACAAGCATCAATCATCTGTATAATCAGCGATACAATCATCATCAGTGTCATCATCACCACCACCACGATCACAACCGCCATCATCATCGCCAAAATCATCATACTTAAAAATCATTATCACCCCATCACGCCAACACACATGCCGATTTTTAAGTATGATGATTTTGGCGCTGATGATGGCGGTTGTGATGGTGGAGGTGGTGATGGTGCCACTGATGATGATTGTATCGCTGATTATACTGATGATTGATGCTTGTGGGGGTGGGATGCTGCTCTGCTGCTGATAGTGGTGGTGGTGGTGGTGGATGTGGATAGTAATGATGATGCTGATGGAACTGGTGGTTCCCGTCATCTTTATCATCCTCATCATCAACATCCCCAGAACAACAGTTTCAGCAACAGTTATCCTCGCCAGCACCAACAGCATCAGAGACATCATCATCGCCATCACTACAACAATCGCCATCATCATCATAACAAATCCACCACCACAACCACCACCACACCAGTGACCACTGTCATCATCATCATCATCATTATCTTCAGCAGCAGCAGAAGCAGCATAATAACCACTACCGCAACCATCATCCGCATTATTATTATCACAACCAAAGCAGCAGCAGCAGCATTATCACAATCACAAACATCATAATCATCATCGTAATACTCGTTATTATCATTATCATCATCATCATCGGCTTTATCATTAACATAATCATCATCACTTCAATCAACATTTCCACCACCACAACTACCAAAATCATCAATATAATCAGCGGCAAAATCATCATCAGGGACATCATCATCACCACCACCACCACCATATATCATCATCGTCATCACAACCACCATCATCATCGTCAAAATCATCATACTTTACCACACAACGCCTACACCCGGGCAGTGGTAATGCGCAAAAGTATTCGTGTTATTAATAACCATTCCATTTGACAGAGTTTACCCAGCATGCAATTATACAATATAAATGAACGAACGCATTGAATATTAATAGCAAAATATAGAATATATATAGACAATTATACAATATACACAGAAATTATAACACATATATATATGAAACATTGCACATATAAAAAATTATATAAAACATTGAATATAAATGAACATGTATAGAATACAAATAGTAAATAAAGAATATAAATGATCAATTATAGAATATGAACTACAAAATATACAATATAAATATGCCAGTTATAGAATATAAATATCAAAATATAGAATATAAATGAAAATGTATACAATACAAACAGTAATATAGAATATAAATGACAAAAATATACAATATAAATGAGCAAGTATTGAATATTGCAACGTTTCACTTGCCATACGTGTGTCCATTTAAAATCAATGTTCAATATCTCAATCCATTGTTGTTCAACTATACTTAACAAAAAAAGAAACTTTACATACTTTAGGACCTGTTTTAGAGGGTTAACGGTGACTTTATGTGAACGTTATCGATATTTACTTATTGGCCTGACTATAGAGAGTACACCGACACAAGATTTTGTGCAATTGTACCGTGCACGGGCTAGCACGCTTTTCACTTCCGCTTTTGACCACTTACCTCGTGTTGACCTATCCCGGGTTCATTTCAATTGCTTTTTCTTACACAGTCACACGTACTCTTTATCACTGACACGAAAACACAAAATTGTTTACAATTTTGACTGAAAACGGGAATGCCACGGCTATCTGAAAATGACAGAAATCAGGCTGTCGGTATGCTTAGAGCCGGCACGTCTGTAAATGACGTTGCTCTTCATTTTGGGTGCTCAAGGCAAACAATTCACAACCTGACAACTCGGTATGCAACTACTGGGTCAGTTACGGATAGGCCGAGATCAGGTAGGCCCCGAGCGACGTCACGTAGAGACGACCGGTTCATTACGTTAACGCATTTACGTAATCGCTTAACCCCAGCAACGGTAACTGCACGGCGGCTCAGGGTCTCGGCTCAGACGATACGTAATCGTCATAGACAAGATAGAGCACCAATTCGTGCGCGTCGACCTTATACAGGACAAATTCTAACTGCGCGTCACAGAGCCGCCCGCATAGCTTGGGCTCGACGTCACAGGCACTGGACCCGAGCCCAATGGCGAAACGTGATTTTTACGGACGAGTAAAGCTTCAGGGTCAGCTTTGCTGACGGTAGGGTCAGAGTTTACAGGCGACGGAACGAGAGATTTGCCCAATGTTGCGTGCAGGAACGAGACAGGTTTGGCGGTGGCAGCGTCATGGTTTGGGCGGGCATAATGGACAATCAGAAAACAGATTTGGTCATCGTTCCGGGCAACCTTAATGCAGTTGGGTATGTGAACATCCTGAGGAACAATCTCCTCCCATTTATGCAAAATCGGGGTCCGGGAGTGGTTCTGCAGCAGGACAATGCGAGGCCCCACACAGCTCGTGCTACGACACAGTTTTTGGCTCAGAACGGCGTCAACGTCTTGCTGTGGCCGGCGGTTTCGCCAGACCAAAACCCCATAGAACACATGTGGGACGAGCTTGGGCGTCGGGTACGCAATAATCATCAAATCAACAATGTCAATGACCTGAGACATGCCCTCCTTGTTGAATGGCAGAACATACCCAATTACGTCATTCGCCGTCTCACAAATTCCATGAGGAGGAGAGTAGCAACCTGCATTAGGGCCAACGGCGGTCACACACGCTATTAACACAACTTAATGCACATTGGCATTCAGACTGATACTCAAAAAGTCACTAAAACATTTCTTCACATTTTTGTGATTTTTGAAATCAACCCCTATGTCTTTTGACCTCAAATTTGACCTTCATTTTGAAGAAACCCGTTACCGACGCTGTTACAAACTCACAGATATTGCTTCCAAGTTTCATATAACATTTACATACGTACACTATATTGTTCCAGAGTGACGTTATAACCATCAGTACCCCATGTAAAGTTTCTTTTTTTGCATAGTATATATAAATTAATGCACATGCCTTAAATTTATTCCAGATCCCACATGGGTATTCCCCTTTCAAATATATCAATGCACCTTCCTTTGGTAGTTTTCCCATTGACACATAATAGACCTGTACAACTAACTACGGTAACGATTACGGTATGGATTACTATAAGGAATACCGACTAAAACAGAGGGGTTTTCTCAACAGGCAATACACCTTGAATGCTCGACCAAGCGTTTGGGCATCATTATATATAGGCCAATGGAATTTATTATTGACACTACATGAACTTGTAGGGAAAAGTGGGTGGTCTGCCACTACTACAAAAATATATAGTCTAAAATGTGCTGAAAATAACTTACACTACCATTCAACCAAACAGCCAAGCATCATTATTTTGGAATGTATTAAACTAGTTGGCATACATGATATGATGAGATGGTTTACAGAGCAATATATCATTTTTACAAACGATCAGTTATTCGCCGTGCTTCCTTTTCTAAGCCTCACCTAATAACAGAGTATGAGAGTGGACCGTTGAAAAAAACATAGGCATCGTTAAAATAATGCATGAACAAACACTAACCTTTCATAATTATAAATTACTCGATAACATCCTAAAGACACGGCTCGGAGACAATATATTGGAATTAATGGAAGAGATACATCATACGCTACATTTACAACATTTAAAACATAGCAAACATATATTTAAACAGTACGTAAATCGTCAAAAATGTATACCGCTTAAATAAATTGGGTGTGTTTGTGTAAATAGAAGAACCGGTTTAACGTGCAGGAACACAACCTTTACACGGGCTTATTGTCATATACCGTACTACGTATAAAACGTATAACCAACATGCGAAATGGATTTGAAGGAAGTTTAATTCGGATTTTTTTAAAATAATTTCTTCTGCTTAGAACAATAGACACAAATACTGTGTCTAGTGATGCTAAAATACAGGTTACGTATTGAGTGGATAATAGGTGAAGAAATCTGATCAGTGTCTATTTTGCCGAAAATGTCATTTTATTACGTGACTGTGTCTGATCGATATTCCTAAGCCATAGGGCTGGCCTTCCTACTGCTAATCTAGGAAGTATTGAATTGAATTGGATTTTATAGTCGCACCAACAGCTACGGTCATATGGCGACTTTCCAACTTCCATTGGTGGAGGAAGACCCCAGGTGCCCCTCCGGGCAATTTTCGTGCACGGACGGGCACCTGGATAGAACCACCGACGTTCCTGCGCAAGCCAGATGGGATCTAGGAAGTAAAAAGATGACAGTTATGCTTAAAGGGACACACGGCAATCTTATTTTTATCAAACATCGTGTGTGTGTGTGTACTTCTAAGTTTTATAGTCCTTCCGCCAACGAACACGACAAGAGATTCCCTGAAGCGATGGGCACAATAGAGTCTGGACTGTTCTAGATGAATGTGTTGGTTGATCTGGTGCTGCTTTGTTGCTGTCTCTGTTGATCGTATATTGGTAGTTGTCGCTTTCGCTCTGTGGTTTTCGCTGTGGCGGTGAGGTGGGCGATCTGGACGACGTCTAGGTGGTGCTGTCTACATCCCCTACTGGAAACGATCCCCTTTAGGGCCACACCCATCACAGTATGACCCCTGGGCCTAAACCGTAATAACCGCGAATAAAGTGCTCATACCAGTAATGGCATATAGGGCTGGCAAGACGACCCCGAGTGTCATCAGTGCCCACACAGCGACGTGCACGCGGTGAAGATAGCAGGTGGTCAAACATCAATAATGGCTTCTCTTTTTATTTATGAAGTAACATTTTGACTTTAAACCGGCTTGCATATCATTAAATAAAATTTAAGAATTTTTACTTTTCTTAGCTATTTTACCAAATGTTGAAATATATTATTGGTGCAATATTATCAAAATTCAGTAATATGCAAAATCAATTTGGTTTATACTATTCTTATAATAATTATTAATGATTGAACTAATACATGTTGTGTATAAAAACTAACGGGACACCGCGAGTTTTTGAAAAATCAAGATTGCCATGTGTCCCTTTAAATGCTTTAATTAACAGTATTGAATAGGCAGACGTTATATGATATATCGGAGTAGATCATTCGTTGATAACACTTGAATCACTGTGTTTACAATGAAACGGGAGCATACGTATGCAGGTATAGGTAACACTATATAATCACTGTGTTTACAATGAAACGAGTGCATAGGTATACAGGTATAGGTAACATTGAATTTGTAGACTGCCTTCGGAAAATAAGACCTATGAAGCGGAGCATTGTGTTGTAAAAGTCTAATTTGTTTATTAATTAAATACCATATATACTTCCGGTGACGGATACATAGCATTGCCTTGGGTTTCCCGTGGAAAGCAAACTATATATATATATACAGCACATCCCGAGCGCAGGTGAGTACTTCTAATTTTTATTTCACTAATACACGGCTGGTAATCAGTGGAGCTTCCTCCATTTGGAGGTATATGCAGAAGTGTTCCATAGCCACTTCCGAGGTAGTTCCAAAGACAAAATTAAAGGCAAAAATGTGGATATACTTGCTATTTCTTCGATAATTCTTTTTATTTGCGTGTGGTTATGTTTAAATTCACACATGGCGCAATTTTTTTTTCTCGAAAGATGCCTAATTTAACGCGAGGGACTTTTAGCCCTTTCGAACGTTGCAGTTGTTTCTCAACCTGATCGGCGGCACGGACGTTTTTACCCATTTGTTTGCCTATTTACGTTACATATCGACATTACACATCAAATATCAACCTGTAGGTGTCCGTATATTGTCTGTTGACAAGATATTAACACGGAGAACGTTCAGGGGGGAGAAATACGCGATTTCTAAAAAAGAGATAGTTCCAATGCCACAGAGATAGTTCCAGTGCCACAGAGATAGTTCCAGTGGGACAGAGATAGTTCCAGTGCCACAGAGATAGTTCCAGTGCCACACAGATAGTTCCAGTGCCACAGAGATAGTTCCAGTGCCACACAGATAGTTCCAGTGCCACAGAGATAGTTCCAATGCCACAGAGATAGTTCCAATGCCACAGAGATAGTTCCAGTGCCACAGAGATAGTTCCAATGCCACAGAGATAGTTCCAGTGCCACAGAGATAGTTCCAGTGGGACAGAGATAGTTCCAGTGCCACAGAGATAGTTCCAGTGCCACACAGATAGTTCCAGTGCCACAGAGATAGTTCCAGTGCCACACAGATAGTTCCAGTGCCACAGAGATAGTTCCAATGCCACAGAGATAGTTCCAATGCCACAGAGATAGTTCCAGTGCCACAGAGATAGTTCCAATGCCACAGAGATAGTTCCAGTGCCACAGAGATAACAATAATGACAAGGATGTCATTGTTTTACCACTGTGTATTTGTTGTTTTACCACTGTGTATTTGTTGTTTTACCACTGTGTATTTGTTGTTATAGCACTGTGTATTTGTTGTTTTACCACTGTGTATTTGTTGTTATACCACTGTGTATTTGTTGTTTTAC
Organism: Cyrtodaria siliqua; assembly: GCA_037043455.1. Taxonomy (NCBI): domain Eukaryota; kingdom Metazoa; phylum Mollusca; class Bivalvia; order Adapedonta; family Hiatellidae; genus Cyrtodaria; species Cyrtodaria siliqua. Next base: position 8,461 of record JAWPHD010022855.1, on the reverse strand, counting down.
CACTGTGTATTTGTTGTTTTAGCACTTGTGTATTTGTTGTTTTACCACTGTGTATTTGTTGTTTTAAACACAATTCACATATCAACATCATTGGTGCATCAACTATGTACTGGTTTCGTATATGACGTCATCACATTCATGCAAATATGTCTGTTGTTGACAGATTTTAGCCGGATTAACAAATCTCTATGTCTGTCTGTCTGTCTGTATGTATGTATGTTCGTCTACACGTTTTGACATTTTTGTTGAAGTTTTTGGTTAATTTATATTTTCCTCATTTCCCAAAATATCGTTATCCCAAAGCTTTTAAACTTGGCACACATGTTCCTTGTCATTACAAAATGGTATATGACAAGATCTGTATTTTGTCTGAATAATCTCTTTTTTTTAATTAGATTTTTCAGTTAAAATGTTGAATGTACAGGCATATTCCAAACAACATTTGACCAAAACCTTTTAAACTTGGCATACGTATTTATCATCATTTACAGAACCATATGTGACAAGCACCATAACTCTTTTATGCATTTTACCAGAATTATTTTTCATTTATTAAATTCATTTTAACTGAAAATCTAATAAATGAGAAAAGAAATTTTAAGTATAAAAGGGCGGATAATTTTGGTACGTAAATAGTGTTTTAAACAAGAATGTCATGCGCAGATATAAAAATTGACATCCTGAAGTTGTTATTTGTGCTACATGTATCTCCATAGCAATGGAACTATCTCTCTGACATTGGAGCTATCTTTTTTAGGAAATCACGTATTTCTCCGCGTAAAACGTTCTCTGTGTTATTATTTTGTCAACATGCAATATACGGACACCTACTGGTTGATATTTGATGTGTTCATGTCAATATGTAGCTAAATAAGCAAAGAAATGGGGGAAATAGTCGGTGGCGACGATCAGGTTAAGAAAAACAGCAAAGTTTGAAAGGGCTAAAAGTCCCTGACGTCAAATTAGACATCTTTCGAGAAGGTTTACGGGTCGCGTGCGATGATTAAACATAACCACACGAAACTGCATTCCCATTTTGCATATCAATACAAATAAACTATTTAACGAAGAAATAGCAAGTATATCCACATTGTTTGCCGTTTTATTTTTTGGCTTTTTATTTTTTGGCGTTGGAACTCCCTCGTAAGTGGCGATGGAGCACTTTTGCGTATACCTCCAAACGGAGGTAGCTCCACTGATAACCAGCCGTGTAATATATACAGCTTTGTAATACGAAAGTAACAGCCTTTATACTCGATTCTGTAGTAGCTTGTAACTCTGTAATTGAATAGCATATGTGCATTTCAACTTTATATCTTTAGATAAGTATTTACCGTTTATACACATTAAACAAACACCGTATAAATCTGAATTTCAAATAAAATTGTCCCAACTTCACGGCTCAATACTTTTATTCAGCTGCCAAAGGCAGCTGACTCTTATATGGGTTTTATATCTGTCTATGGTTAACAGACTGTGACTCATGTAAGTGGCAATAAGCATGCTTTACAAATTGAATTCCTAGAGAACTCGTCTGAAAAACTTGAATGGTATAAACACATATTTTGTAATGTTGAAAGGTTACCATTTCACTTGCTGAAATGACATTTTCATAAACCAGTCTACTGTAGCATGTAATCATTACTATTATATGTATATTAGCGACAAAACATTCACAAGCCTCAATAGACCTGTACGTCGGTAATCAATGGCAAATTTACCATAAAGCACTAACGCGATTCGTGGATTACGCCATTTACTACCTTTAAAACCGCATAAACGCCGAAGAAAATGCGAAACAATTCATTAATAAATGAGCAATCATGTATTACATACATTGTAAAAGAAAAAACTAACCTTCAATAGTGGCGGCCTCATCCATTCGATGTTGGGGTTAGCTGATCAATTTGATTGTTCTAGTGTGCATTCAAGGCGATAAGCGCACGCGCTGCATGATCTTTCAGTTTTTCAAAACCCCACAGGGTTTTGTATTCAGTTAAGCCAGATGTTGAAATAAAAGGTAGTACAATTTGATTTTTCTGTACTACCATAGGTTTAAAAATATTTATTGTTGCAAAATAATCGATAGTTAGGAATATGTAAAGCAATTTATTTGCACTATTCAAATGTGTAAAAAGTTAAAAAAAACACAAAAAAACAACAGAATGCTCTGACTTAAAAAAAATAGCAAACTTGCCGTCTTTAAATGTATCCTGGTGCGCAACCTAGGATAGCACAAATTGCTGTCCCGCAATGAATATTCTTGTAAAAAATGGGTAGTTTTAGTTTCACTCATTATATTTAGACCATCTTAAACAGGAAATATCAATATTTTTCCACACCACAAAAACACATTAAGACTTGACACTTTTCACTTGACAATTCGAGCTCCCAGTGGGATTCGCACCCGCAGGAGTGAGAGGTGAGACAATTTTAGACGCAGCGTCTTTACTATCCCGGATACTGCGGCAATTTTAGGGTAAGACATAGGGGATAAAAGTGCATTTATCATGTACTAAGGCGGATTCAGGGATAAGGCAGACCCAGCACCCCGACCCCCTAAAATCCCCCAAGTATAACATGCATGCCGGATTACCTGCGGCGCGCGCCATTCCTACTGTTAGTCATCATGGATTTAACAGAATTCACTAAATGTCATGTAGAAAAACATTTTATTTCGAAAGAGCCTCCGCTTCCGCTGCCCCCGCCTCCGCCCCTCCCACACACAAATGCTCAAACCAAAATCTTGGATCTGCATCTGATGTGTACCCTCCTCTCAAAACGTTTTTAGTGATCACTTATTCAGGCAAGCCCCTTTAAAACTCCAGCCGAGTCTGGGTGGTTGTATCGAAGACTGTGTTGAGAAAAAATAGTCTGAAAGGTCGATGCATATGACGTATATATAATTATATTGACAGAAATGAAATAGAAATATGTATTTTTTAATTTGATTTTTTTATCGGCTTTTTTCTACACAATGTGCTCTGAGCCTACTAAAATCCAGGTTGTTATACAACTTTGAGATCAGCCCCCAGCATTTTCTCGTGCTTCGAATTTAGTCTGAAGTCATAGACGTTATCGTAGTTAGTTGTACAGGCCTAATACCAAGTCTACAGGTTGATCTAAGTCTTTCTGTCTGAAACAATCATGCCTCAGACATAAATTTAGTACTAAGGGGAATTTCAAAGTGTGTCATGCACAAGAATCAGGTCCATACATCAAAGGTCAAGGTCACATTTGGAGGTCAAAGGTAAAAAATCGGGGTCATTTATCGCCTACTGGTGACATTTCTCATTTTGATTATACCTTATGGAAAGACACATTAGACCAAGTCTACGATATGTCCAATAGACACAGTCTACAAGTTTATCGAATTGCTGTGCTTTGATATTTTCTCCATGAACAAACTCTTTAAAGCAATTCTACAAGTTTATTTCATTTGCTCTGATAATATCCCATGGACAGACACATCAAACCGAGTCTACAAGTTTATCTCAATAGCTCTGCTTTGATAATATCCCCATGGACAGACACATCAGACCGAGTCTACAAGTTTATTTCAATAGCTCTGCTTAGATATTAACACATCAGACTGATCTACAAGTTTATCTCAATGGCTCTGCTTGATAATATCCCCATGGACAGACACATCAGACCTAGTCTACAATATTATCTTAATTGCTCTGCTTTGATAATATCCCCATGGACAAACACATCAGACTGAGTCTACAAGTTTATCGCAATGGCTCTGCGAGTCTACAAGTTTATCTCAATGGCTCTGGTATGATAATATCCCATGGATAAACACACCAGACTGAGTCTAAAAGTTTATCTCAATGGCTCTGATTTGATAATATCCCATAGACAAACACATCAGACTGAGTCTACAAGTTTATCTCAATTGCTCTGCTTTGATAATATCCCATGGACAAACACATCATACTGAGTCTACAAGTTTATCTCAGTTGCTCTGCTTTGATAATATCCCATGGACAAACACATCCGACTTTGTCCACACGTTTATCTTAATGGCTCTGCTTTGATAATATCCCATAGACAAACACATCAGACTGAGTCTACAAGTTTATCTCAGTTGCTCTGCTTTGATAATATCCCATGGACAAACATATCAGACTGAGTGTACAAGTTTATCTAAATTGCTCTGCTTTGATAATATCCCATGGACAAACACATCAGACTGAGTCTACAAGTTTATCTCAATGGCTCTGCTTTGATAATATCCCCATGGACAGACACATCAGACCGAGTCTACAAGTTTATCTTAATTGCTCTGCTTTGATATTTACACATCAGACTGATCTACAAGTTTATCTCAATGGCTCTGCTTGATAATATCCCCATGGACAGACACATCAGACCGAGTCTACAAGTTTATTTCAATAGCTCTGCTTTGATATTTACACATCAGACTGATCTACAAGTTTATCTCAATGGCTCTGCTTGATAATATCCCCATGGATAGACACATCAGACCGAGTCTACAAGTTTATCTTAATTGCTCTGCTTTGATAATATCCCCATGGACAAACATATCAGACTGAGTCTACAAGTTTATCGCAATGGCTCTGCGAGTCTACAAGTTTATCTCAATGGCTCTGGTATGATAATATCCCATGGATAAACACACCAGACTGAGTCTAAAAGTTTTCTCAATGGCTCTGATTTGATAATATCCCATGGACAAACACATCCGACTTTGTCCACACGTTTATCTTAATGGCTCTGCTTTGATAATATCCCATAGACAAACACATCAGACTGAGTCTACAAGTTTATCTCAGTTGCTCTGCTTTGATAATATCCCATGGACAAACACATCAGACTGAGTGTACAAGTTTATCTAAATTGCTCTGCTTTGATAATATCCCATGGACAAACACATCAGACTGAGTCTACAAGTTTATCTCAATGGCTCTGCTTTGATAATATCCCATAGACAAACACATCAGACTGAGTCTACAAGTTTATCTCAATGGCTCTGCTTTGATAATATCCCATAAACAAACACATCAGACTGAGTCTACAAGTTTATCTCAATTGCTCTGATTTGATAATATCCCATAGACAAACACATCAGATTGAGTCTACAAGTTTATCTCAATGGCTCTGCTTTGATAATATCCTGTCGTCAAACACATCAGACTGAGTCTACAAATTTATCTCAGTGGCTCTGCTTTGATAATATCCCCATTGACAAACACATCAGACCGAGTCTACAAGTTTATCTCATTGGCTCTGATTGGATAATAATCCATAGACAAACACATCAGACTGAGTCTGCAAGTTTTATCTCAATTGCTCTGCTTTGATAATATCCCGTGAACAAACACATCAGACTGAGTCTACAAGTTTATCTTAATGGCTCTGCTTTGATAATATCCCATAGACAAACACGTCAGACCGAGTCTACAAATTAGGGTTAGGGTTAGCGTTAGCGTTAGTTTATCCCAATTGCTCTGTTTTGATAATATCCCACGGATAAACACATCAGACTGAGTCTACAAGTTTATCTCAATTGCTCTGTTTTGATAATATTCCATGGACAAACACATCCGACCGAGTCTACAAGTTTATCTCAATGGCTCTGCTTTGATAATATCCCATAGACAAACACATCAGACTGAGTCTACAATTGAATGTTGTTTAATGGCTCATCAACACAGTATAGGTTATTTAGAGCCGCCCCAGAGAGAGGGGAGGGATACATAGGAATCCGGGAACCTGCCCTACTCTTATTATCGAATAGATTTCTATGGTTCTTTAACCTGCTCGGAGGATAGACCGATACACGGGGACCGCCGGTTTACGTCCCCATCCGACGGACGAGGCTATGGGAAAGTGTCTTGCTCAAGAACACACCGACGGAACTCAGTGGCACCACGGAGGATTGAACCCGGGGCCTCCGGTTACAAATCCGCCGTGCTATCGACTGCGCCACGCCAGTTTATCTCAATGGCTCTGCTTTGATAATATCCCATGGACAAACACATCCGACTGAGTCAACAAGTTTATCTTAATGGATTTGCTTTGATAATATCCCCATGGACAAACACATCAGTTAATTGAATTGGATTTTATAGTCGCACCAACAGCTAAGGTCATATGGCGACTTTCCAGCTTCCATTGGTGGAGGAAGACCCCAGGTGCCCCTCCGGGTAATTTTCGTGCACGGGCACCGACGTTCCGCAAGCCAGCTGGAAAGCTTCCTCACATAAAGATTCCTAGTCCCCTGAGGGATCGAACCTACAACGGTGAGGGGCAAGTGATTTCAAGTCAGAGACGTTAACCACTCAGCCACAGGCGCCCCGTCAATATCCCAGTCTACAAGTTTATCTCAATGGCTCTGCTTTGATAGTATCCCATGGACAAACACATCAGACTGAGTCTACAAGTTTATCTCAATTGCTCTGTTTGGATAATATTCAATGGACAAACACATCCGACCGAGTCTACAAGTACAAAATAACGAAAACTATAAGGGGGGGGGGGTCAACAAGTTTATCTCAATGGCTCTGCTTTGATAATATCCCATAGACAAACACTTCATTTATCTGAATTGCTCTGCTTTGATAATATCCAATGGACAAACACATCAGACTGAGTCTACAAGTTTATCTCAATGGCTCTGCTTTGATAATATCCCATAGACAAACACTTCATTTATCTGAATTGCTCTGCTTTGATAATATCCAATGGACAAACACATCAGACTGAGTCTACAAGTTTATCTCAATGGCTCTGCTTATCCCCATGGACAAACACATCAGACCGAGTTTACAAGTTTATCTCAATTGGTCTGCTTTGATAATATCCCATGAACAAACACATCAGACCGAGTCTACAAGTTTATCTCAATGGCTCTGCTTTGATAATATTCCATAGACAAACACATCAGACTGAGTCTACAAGTTTATCTCAATGGCTCTGCTTTGATAATATCCCATAGACAAACACATCAGACTGAGTCTACAAGTTTATCTCAATTGCTCTGCTTTGATAATATTCCATAGACAAACACATCAGACTGAATCTACAAGTTTATCTCAGTTGCTCTGCTATGTTGCTCTGCTTTGATAATATCCCATGGACAAACACATCCGACCGTATTACAAGTTTATCTCAATGGCTCTGCTTTGATAATATCCCATAGACAAACACATTAGACTGAGTCTATAAGTTTATCTCAATGGCTGTGCTTTGATAATAGCCCATAGATAAACACATCAGACTGATTGGACAAGTTTATCTCAATGGCTCTGCTTTGATAATATCCCCATGGACAAACACATCAGACTGAGCCTACAAGTTTATCTCATTTGCTCTGCTTTGATAATAGCCCATAGACAAACACATCAGACTGATTGTACGAGTTTATCTGTTGCTCTGCTTTGATAATATTCCATGGACAAAAAAATCAGACTGAGCCTACAAGTTTATCTCAATAGCTCTGCTTTGATAATATCCCCATGGACAGACACATCAGACTGAATCTACAAGTTTATCTTAATGGCTCTGCTTTGATAATATCCTCATGGACAGACACAGAAGAAAGACCAAGTCTACAAGTTTATCTTAATTGCCCTGCTTTTATAATATCCCCATGGACAAACACATCAGACCGAGTCTACAAGTTTTATCTCAGTTGCTCTGGTATGATAATATCCCATGGACAAACACATCAGACATCTCATGCAATTGCTCTGCTTTTGTTTTCTTACAGACAACACTCCAGATTGAGTTTTCTTATAGACGACACTCCAGACTGAGTTTTCTTATAGACAGCACTCCAGACTGAGTTTTCTTATAGACAACACTCCAGACTGAGTTTTCTTATAGACAACACTCCACAACACTCCAGACTGAGTTTTCTTATAGACAACACTCCAGACTGAGTTTTCTTATAGACAACACCCCAGACTGAGTTTCCTTATAGACAACACTCAACAACACTCCAGACTGAGTTTTCTCTAATAGACAACAATCAACAACATTCCAGACTGAGTTTTCTTATAGACAACACTCCAGACTGAGTTTTCTTATAGACGACACTCCACAACACTCCAGACTGAGTTTTCTTATAGACAACACTCCAGACTGAGTTTTCTTATAGATAGCACTCCAATGGACATTTACAATTCACACATTGCAATATATGTGAAAAGCGAGAATAAGATTTTATTTGATGACATAGAAAACTGTGAACTGGTAAATTAATCCACAGGTAAATGTATTTATCAATTATCTAGCAATAGTTATGCCACTATACAATTCAGATTTACCTCATTTCGCCATGCAGTGATGCAGTGGTAAAAGTAGTATCTACGCCATTATTTTACAAACAACTTAGTAGCGGATTTAAATATAAGTTTCTCTCCGGGACTGTCAAGAAATGTTCATATGATGTTTACGAGTTAAATGTGTTAATTGATAATACTACAAA
>JAWPHD010022854.1:0-23851 GCA_037043455.1 Cyrtodaria siliqua | reverse complement strand
GGTTGTCAGCTTACAACAAAAAAGCGACCCCTCAAAACACACAAAAAAACGTTCAATGTCAGAGTTTTTCTCGTAAATTATTTATTTCAGAAGTTACGCAGCACCTATTCACAAAACCTGAATCCGCTTCTGGATTGGCCATGAAAGTAGATCAGTGGGTGCGTTCAGGGTTCTCGCGTCGGTTACTCTCACCGTCGGTTCGCCGATATAACCAATCTTCTCGCAACTCTACAGCTGAGGTAGTATCAAATATTACCATCGGTGGCCATAGGTAACCCAACGTTAACCAACGTGGTTGCCCATGGGATATCCCTGAACACTGTGTAAGCTGGAGGCCTGGGTATTGTGATCATTTCTGCTCGACTAATTGCAAAATCCCTTTATGCATGACAAAGTTACAGCCCGGACAAGATCGGACTGCATGGACTGCATGACCTCTAAGTGTGACATTTGATCTGGGACCTGGGTATTGTGATCATTTCTGCCAAGTAATTCCATTAATGCAGGACAAAGTTACAGCCCATACAAGTTCGAACTGCATGACCTCTAAGTGTGACCTTGACTTTTGAGCTAGAGTCCTGGGTGTTGCGCGCGACATATCATCCTCTTATGGTGATCGTGTGTGCCAAGTTATTTCAAAATCCCTCTACGCATGCCAAAGTTATAGCCCGGACAAGATCGGGCAGAGGCACGCAAATACACCGAAAAGCCATGAGACAACTATTCGAGCTGTCCGACAATATAACCCTTACCTCTGACCTTCTAACAAAAAAATAACTAATAGGGGAGGTTGTGACCTTGAAATTTGAAAGCCGACAACTTGTTTTTCCTGTCCCTTTAAACTGTAGCTTATTCTGAGATATGAAATCAAATGTTTTATATCCTGTTAGGTAAAATTGGGACATCTACCTCAGAGAGAAACGAGATGGAGTTTATCATCAGACATGCCTATGCCAGAGAATGCCACATGCAGAGGTCTGCAGCAATAGTACTGGCACTAGGCCTTATCCATTTTGCTACCAAGATGGTGCTACACTCTGGATAAGCTCTTAGTATATATTAAAGAGACACATGCCAATCTTACAAGAACATTACTACTTGATGTATTAATTCCATTCAATGTTAACCTTTAATAACGCACGAATATCAAATCATTTTATTATTAATCTAAATATAATAATTCCAGACACTGGAAGAAATCAAAATTGCCATGTGTTTCTTTAATGATGTTCATTATAACATTCATGGAATTTTTTGCAGTCTATGAATAACATGAGGTCAATCACCTTGAAGCTCTACCGATAGGTTTTTGATAGCTAGATCAGCATTCCTGAGAACTTTCATGAAAATCCGTCAAGTAGTTTCAGAGGAGTAGTCGCTACAAGTTTTCATTATATAACTCTATGTAAACAAAGATGGCCGCTGGCATGTTTAACATCAAATCAAAATAATTTTTGACAAGGATCAACATCATGTCATACTGATCATTTTCGAAAAGTCCCATATCAATATCACTTATAGTTTTCAAGAAGTAGTCGCTTTAAAAATGTATTTTGAAAATCTATTTTTAGCTACGGTGGCCATCTTGAAATTCTGACCGATCCGAAATTTTGCTAGGATCAATAAGACATCAAGAGCAATATTCCTGTGAAGTTTCATGAAAATCCATCTAGTAGTAACAGAGTAGTAGTCGCTATAAGTTTTTACTAGATAACTCTAAACAAAGATGGCCGCTGACAGACAGGTTTAACATCGAATCAAAACGATTTCGACAAGGACCAACATCATGTCATGCTGATCATTTCAGAAAAAGTCCCATAGCAATATCACTTATAGTTTTCAAGAAGTACTCGCTACAAAACTTTTTTTGAAAATCTATTTTTAGCTGTGGCGGCCATCTTGAATTTCCTCCGACCAACCTGAAATGTTGCTAGGATCATTTAGACATCAAGAGCAACATTCCTGTGAAGTTTCATGGAAATCCGTCGAGTAGTTTGAGTTTTTACTAAATAACTCTATGTAAACAAAGATGGCAGCCATCTTTAACGTCGAATCAAAACGATTTTCGACAAGGACCAACATCATGTCATGCTGATCATTTTAGAAAAAGTCCCATATCAATATCACTGAGTTTTCAAGAAGTAGTCGCTACAAACTTGTTTTTTAAAAATCTATTTTTAGATTTCTTGGATTTCACATCAACATGAATTTTTGCTAGGATCAGCTAGACTTCATGGGCAACATTTCTGTAAAAGTTTCATGAAAATCCATTCAGTAGTTTCAGAGGAGTAGTCGCTACCAAAAAAGTTTACGGACGGACTGACAGACGGACGATGGACACCGCACCACGGCATAAGCGCTGCTGATCTCTGATCAGTAGAGCTAATGATAACAAAGCAATCAAAGCATGTACCCGGACACAAACATTCTGAAGAAATGTTTTTTTGTCGTTTTTTATAATACTTTATTTATCTTCAATGAAGTACAGTTAAACACGACTTGGCTTCCATAACTTGCAATATAGAGTGGCAACTCTGGATTATCCTTCAACATAGACTGGCAACTCTGGACCGGTCCTGGAAAAGATAATAATAATACTGGTAGATGGAACTCCTTAGTATGTGTAATATCTTGTAATTTGTATCCTGTAACTTGATGGATAATATTTTGCTACAAACCTACTGCTAAATTATTTGGAATTTAATACTTTCTAGACGCATATTAATTTATTTTGAAGACGAGAAACAAGAGGTCCTGTATCGTTCTATTTGCTATACAAATCTGGTGGAAATCAGTTAAAGGGGTTGATGCACTATTTTCAAACACTATTTATTTAATATGGCTCTGAAAAACTTGAAAAAAACTGAAAGAATTGTCAACATGCCATGAAAAACAAAGGAGATATGACCTTTTGAAAATTTGCAAAGAACATAAATGGAGGCGGCCATCTTTGAACGATGACGTGATCGTGCCATTTTACCATATATGGCATATTGACAAAATGTCATTTAAAGCAAAGAAAATTACGGCAAATGAAAAATTATCATACAATTTATACATTTTACATCTGTATATTTATTTTTAATCAATTTACAGTGATTTTCTTTGCTTTAAAATGTATTTTGTCAATATGCCTTATATGGTTAAATGGCGCGATGACGTCATCGTTCAAAGATGGCCGCCTCCATTTATGTTCTTTGCAAATTGTAAATACATGTAGGTCATATCTCCTTTGTCTTTCATGGCATTTTGATAATTCTTTCAGCTTTTTCAAGTGAAAATAGTGCATCAACCCCTTTAATGATGGACAACTACAAGCAGGACTTTTTTCCTGCTTCCTGCTATCAGGCTACAGGCCGAAATTCGGCTAGGTATTTTTTCACAAGTTTGTTCACAATTAAAAACAAGAGGTCAATGTGCTTGAAGCTTTTATTACTGATAGTTTTTGATAGCTAGATCAGTATTCCTGTGAAGTTTCATGAAAATATGTCGTTATATTTTTAGCTTTAAAGAGGCACTAACTATAACTACGCGATTTTTAATGTAAAATATTAAATACTCAATATTACTGCATTTATATGTAAACAAAGCTTTTTATGAGTATTCTAAGAAACATGGTTCGTATTCCAGTTCTGTAAATTATTGATTATGATCAAAACAACATCTTGAATAAAATGCTGCCCAGCCGTTTATTCCTGCCGGAGAACTACGCGTTTTTATGATTTTCTCGGACATGCGCAATGCGATTACAAACTATTCGGCGCAGTTCCGATAGCAAAAGAATCGATCGGAACTCTTCGCTAATCAGACGAGGTAATTCCGATTGTAAACGAATAAGATTTATATCAATCTGTGGACAAAAAAATATAGGTAGAGCCTCTTTAACGATCATCTTGGATTTCACATCAACATGAATTTTTGCTACCAGGGCTGTCTTTCTACCATGGGGGAATGGGTCCGGGTCCCTCAGAGAGGGGAATTTTCGCGTCAATTTCAGTAAAAGGGGGAATTTTGCATGAAAGTTCAAACATCCATAACACATTATGATATCATTAATATAAAATGAAATCATGCTGATTAAATAGATATATAACATTAAATAGACAAATAAAGCAAGGACTTAAGCATACAATAACACAATTTTATTGTTGTTTATGCCAACCAATATACATTTAACAATAAATGGGTTCAAAACAGACTTGAAAAATATGTATGTTGACTAGCTGTAAGAGTTAGACTATGTTCAAAAAGTACCAATGACAGTTATGTCATTTACTTTGTTCTACTTTCTTCAACACAAGCGCAATTAACACTTAGTTCTCTTAAAATTTTAGCCTTCTGTCTTTCAGTTTATTTATTTATTTTTTTCAAGTGGGGGATTTTGACACTGAGGTGGGGAAAAAAAAGATACTTTTCAGGTGGGGGACTGGGGCCTAATAACGGCCCCAAAAACAGCCAAAAGACAGCCCTGGCTACAATCAACTAACTAGACTTCATTGGCAACATTTCTGTCAAGTTTCATGAAATTCCATTCAGTAGTTTCAGAGGAGTAGTCGATCAAAAAAAAAAAAAAACAGACGGACGACGGACACCGCATAAGTACGGCATAAGCTCTGCTGATAGAGCTAAAAATTGTCACAATATTTATAGCCACAATTATGATTACAGTATCTAGGTCATGTTCCATAGCCAGCCTAATTGTTCCAGAAAACTTGGAGTTATGGCCCCTGAATTAAACAAAAAAAATAAAAAATTGGAGACCGAGTGGTGCATATATTTTACAAACATAGTCTTCCAAATTAGCTGGTAGCCCGAATCCCGCAGTCAGTAAAATGTAAATTTTGCAATCTGAGATGCCTGTCGGGCATGTTAAAAATTAGACAAAAATGTAGTACCAAACTGAATCGGAACGAAATCAGACCCGAAATTAGTCAGCTTGTAAACTAATTTAAAGGTAGATTTATTTTGTTTATACATCGCCGGAAACAACTATCAATTTCAGAACAGACTGGTTTTCAATTTTTTTTGCTGTTTTCGAACGACGTTGGGGACAATAACAAAGGAGCAATATTTAGTATGAATCAATACCGCGATGTAAACTCGACTGATAATGAACTGAAGATCATTTCCGGTCTAATTTGTAACCTGTACGATGAGCTTTCTTTGTTTTTTAAAGGGCAACTTCCTAAAATAATATTTTTTAAAGGGACACTTACTCGCAAACACTAAACGAAAGAAATTGTCGGTTTCTTCTCTCTTATTGTGTGCGGTAAGGAATATATTATTTTTTTAAAGGGACACTTCCTATTAAAACAACACCAACAGCACAATTTAATTTTTTTAAAGGGATACTTCCTATATTGTTCGAATATTTTTTTTTTTTATTATTTTTTTTAATGGAACACTTACAACTTAGGTGTTTAGAGGGAGATATTATATACATTTCATAATTATTTTTTTATTAAAGGGACACATGCAAAAAATGACATTTACCAACATTTTTTATAATAATTCTTCCATTAGACTTAATAGTTAAAAGGGGGAGGAGTGTGGTGATATTCAGTACCCGGTGGCCCGGTTAGCTCAGTTGGTAGAGCACTCGCCCTGTAAGCGAGGGGTCCCGGGTTCGAGTCTGGGTTTATTACATTGAAAAGGGTAGAAGTCGCTGATGGTTCTAAGGAAAGCGTAGGACCACAAAGAGTACATTAGAATCAAACCATTCTAGTGTCATACCACAGGATGGTGGGGTAATGAAACGAGACCAACATCCTAGTGTGGTACCACAGGATCACAGACGAGCATCCTAGTGTGGCACCACAGATTTACAGACAGGCATCCTAGTGTGGCATCACAGGATATACAAAGGTCCAGATGGAGATTCCGAAGGATGAAGAATGGAAGCGTGTGGTGTCAAAGGGGGAGAAGGATATCCGGTCTTCAACCTCCAGAGGGATTCTAGTGCCTGCGGTACAGTTAGCAAGGGACCTAGGAATGATCAGGGGCATCTCCACAGATTCCTACTTGCAGCTGGCCAAAGGGCAATATGGTCTGGCCGTAGAGAGGAAATATGTGCCATGGATACGAGATTTCCAATGGGCATGTGAGATATTTCTTAGAAGGAAGGAAATAAAGGACAATTTTCCTATTCCAAAATCCATCGGCCAACCCAAGCAGCAGTCAACCAAACAGCAAGTTGCTAAATCGGCGACCGTCGCTAGACCCAAGGAGGCTGATGCGAAAGTCATCGGTCAACCAAAACAACGGTCAGTGCCACAGCGAGTCGCTAAATCAGCGACCGTCGCTAAATCAGCGACCATCACTAGACCAAAGGATGCCGTGGCTGACGCCAATCCAACCGGTGATGTATCTGAGATGGAAATAGATATCCGGATACCACAAACAAGGGAAGGGTACAGCGTTTCACCTGCTCGAGCAAAACCGATCACGATTTCACGGGCATGTGAGACCTCTCCCTCCCTCCTTCGAGATTATCTGTTGCCCAGGGAGGCATCTATATAAAAGAAGAAGAAGTCCATCATACCAAGAGCTGAGACTGGTCACAGATCTGTAAGCCCGAGACTGAAGACAGGACCAACTCCCTTGGTGGTGGATTTCAGAATATCACGGCCAGCCGTTCAGGAGGAAAAAGGGCGATCATTAAGCCACAAACGGTATGAGACGCGGGTGTTCTACAAGGACTACCAGGGATCTTTGAGTCCACCTAGGGACCGGAGAAGCCCATCCAGGGAACACCAGGAACGACGAAAAAGTCGAAAAGATTCCTACAACAAGGATCACCGGGGATCTTCGAGTCCACCTATGGACCGGAGAAACCCCTCCAGGAAATCCAAGGAACACCAAAAACGCCAAAAAGATGTGCGTCCTCATTCGGACCGGAGAGTTTCTCGGTTCGCCACGGAGGGCAGTGAAATACTACTCACCGGTGTGTGAATGACGAAGAAGTTCGCGTTCATCCCGGAGAAGTCCATCCAGGAAACATCCAGGACGACGCCATAGTAATTCAAGTTCCCCTTTGGATCGGAGGTATGCCCAACAGGTTCATCGAATTTCACGACGCCAATCACCTTCGCACCGGGATCACAGAGGTTCGCATTCTTCTAGGAGATCTCCAGTAGACCCTGGTAGAAGACGATCTCTGGATGATCCCATAGACAAGGAGCGAAGAGCTCCACTCAAGAGGGTACAAGATTCCCCCCTACCAACTGAACCAGCCAAGAAGATTAAAAGATCTTGCTGTCCTTTAGAGGATTGTGGAATTTATGCCCGCAGAGTGAAACGACATGTTTACTCTAAACACATACCGGTAGTGTTTCACGATTTCGAGACCCCGGAAATGCTGAGTAGTCGTTCGCTTCAGGAGCGCCGTCTATTAGGACTTAAACTCTTGGCTACCATGGTCCTTGGTGCTGATGGAACTCCAGAGAGACTGGTAAGGTTTGTCGAGACGAACCTGTGGATTGACCCGCTAGCTACTATAACCCCCGAGACCGGGAGAGCGATGCTAAGCTTGTGTCAAGCCGCAGGGTGGGTTGTTCCAGGGAGATTTACCCTGAATCCTGTCAACTCGCCAGCCGTGCTCATCCATTGGAGACCATTGTCATTCCTTATGAGTCGTCTCACAGGACCGGACTCTAGACTAATGTGGGAGCATTTTGGACCGGATGTTGAACCAGTTCAAACAACTGCGTCTCAATCTGTTCCTGTGTTCAGCAAGTCCCGAAGGAATCGACCTAATCCCATCAGACGGGCCAAGGCCAAGAATCAGGAAATACACGTCTCTGAAGAGAATCAGGAAACCCCAGCCAAGGAGGAGTCGGTATCCAAGGAACGAAGCCTAGTGTTGACTTCTACTACAGGAGTACCAGTCTCGTTGACTTCAACCACATGTGGATCACTATCAGGGATGTCCCAGTCTGTGTTCGCTTGTGGAACAACAACTGGACTGAAGCTGTCCCTTGTGGAAGAGCCCCTACCAAGGCAGGTACAGGATCTTAACTCTTGTATCGGACGTCACCATGAAGGACCTGGAACTGGATTATCAGGATAGTCCAGACAAACCTAATGCTAGATCCATCGAAATTCCATCCCAGAGTGAAGAAGAGGCTTTGCTGAGATCCGATCATGGCAGTCTAGATGGGTCACCCACCAAATTAAGGACAGACGTCATTGTGACAGAGCCCAGTCTCGTTGAGTCTCCTTCAGAGCTAACGACAGACGGGAGTTTTGCAAGTGTCGTGTATACCAACTCGAGGACTCTTCCTGCTATAACCGTTTTGGGGTCATGTGTGTCCCCTTCGGGACCCAGGCCCTCCTACGCAGCAATGGCAAAGAGGTCTCCGGTTGCCCGAATAAATCCTCAAGCTCGACAAAGTCCCGAGACGAAACCTCCGGAACCAGCTCTCTTGACCAGCAGAAACAACGAGGCGTTTGATAGCCACTTTCATCTCGATCGTCTTTCTAAGACCTTAAACGTGTCAATGAAGGACCTAGAGAGAGTGGTTACTCAAAGCACTGAGGTAATATCTCAACACCCAACAACCCTGGTGGGAGGAGTAATGGTTTTTTGTGACCCAATAAATCATGGGAACATACCGTGGGGTTTAGGTAGTCAATGGAGAGTTGCTGTGGGCGTTCATCCTAAGAAGATCGAGCAACTTACCCCGGCAAGATTTGATCGTCTGGCCCAAATTCTGATGAAACCAGAAGTGGTAGCTTTAGGGGAAGTAGGTCTAGATTATACCGATCCCTCTACAACATGGGAAAATCAGACCCGAACGTTGGAAAAGGTATTGGGCCTGTGCAATCCAAGGCTGGTGTTAGTCCTACACATAAGAGGCAGTAGAGGAGACCATCTGGCAGAAGTCTCAACTCACTGCCTGGACATAGTAAAGCGTCACTGCCCACCAGAACAAGGAATACATTTACACTGTTTCGGTGGGGACCTGGACCAGCTAAAAGCATGGAGAAGTGCGTTTCCGAATTGCTACTTCGGATTTACTGGGCAAGTTTCTCGGTTTAATAAAGGCCGTCCCTCAAGATCGACTCCTCATAGAGACGATGCACCCTATTTACCCATGCTCATTGGGTTGGTTGTCACAACACCTGCTTACATTGGAGACGTGGCATACCAGGTGGCCCGGGTACGACTAGAACCAGTTTCAGTCGTTATCCAGACTTCCAGGGTGAATGGGGAACAACTCTATGTGGCCTCATCCGTGGAGGAATCAACGACGAACATGTAAAAAGACAGTTACAGTCCCCGGACTAGAATTTATTTCAGTCCATTCTGGGTGATGAAACTAAAAGGAGGCTAGGACTAGAATCTAATTCAGTCCTAGTTTACAAGAATACTTCTCTCAAGCTGAAGACTCACAAAGGACTAGAGCTTGTCTCAGCCCACTATCCAGGTGAGAAAGGCTCGAAGAATTCCACGAAGTTCTACAAAAGAGAACGGGGAGGTGTGTAGTAATTATGCTAGGACCAGTCCAGGCAAATACGTCACTTCCGGTTTGTAGCCTGGAATTCATTACAAATCCAGAGCTCATGCAAAGCAGACGTTGAACCAATGCAGTGGAAAACCTCCATCTGACTGTTTCTGACTTCTGATTATGTGAGTTACCATTTGTAATCACTGTGTAATATGTATATCTAGGGCAAGATTGCTTTATTATTTCGAAAGAGCATAACCCAGTAGAAAAAAAGTAATGCAGACGTTAGTGACTCAAAAATAAACAGAACCCGTAATTGTTCGACCCAATGATTGAGAATAAAGTGTCAAAACAATCAAGTTCTTTATTTTATTTAATTATTTGTGATATTATTCTATAGAAAATGTAACTTTCTGTGATAATTATAATATATTACATATTTGTCTAAAAACAACACTGAAATTACACTTTAAAAAATTTGTGTCAGTAGAGATGTGTTCGGGCTAGTAAATATTTGCAAGTAACATGCTGATAGGCTAGTAGTAGTAGCTCAAAATGTTTTCCGTGAAGACTGAACATATCTTATTTAAAACTTGACTCCACATGTCCCAATCTTGCCTTTAATAAGAACCATCTGGAACTTCTTTTGTGGTAAACAACATTTCCCACTCTTACTTAATAACTTTAGAGCGTCTCCATGGTCGAATGGTTGACCTTTCGTTGTAAACCTTCGCCTCTCACCACTGCAGGTTGAAATCCCACTGGGAGCTCGACTTATAAGTGAGCAAGGTGGCGATTCTTACGGATGGCGGGAGGTGTACAGTACTGGTTCTACCCACAGGAACTGGTCACTTTTAATTTTTGCCTTCTATTATTATAATTGTCTATATATATACAATTATAATAATAGAAGGCAAAAATTAAAAGTGACCAGTTCCTGTGGTTCACTTTTAATTTTTGCCTTCTATTATTATAATTGTCTATATATATACAATTATAATAATAGAAGGCAAAAATTAAAAGTGACCAGTTCCTGTGGTTCTACCCAGGAAAAGTGGGTGGTCTGCCTCCACCACAAAAATCGACCGTCATATATAACCTTGCATGTGTTGAAAAAGACGTAGAACACCATACAAACAATATTCTCAATATTGTTTAGTTTTGAAAACATTTATAGAAGAAAGTTTATCTAAAATATACCTTATGTCATAGCGTCTTCATCCCACCAAAACATGTATGTATGTATCAAGTTATATCGATTTCAACAAGTTATCTTTCAATACTTTTTTTAAAAAAATTAGACTAATCGCGGGTTTTTTCCCCACAAAATGACCAGGCTAGAGTCTTCATAATTTTTAGAAAAAAAGCCGTGACTTGAAATCCTGTAACAAGAACACCGACCAGTTTGGCATATAAATTCATTGCTGTGTGTTGTGGACCTACTACTTGGACAGTTATATAGCCAAAACGTAATACTTCCCCTTCCCGCAGAGCTACAAATAGGCAGGATTAAAAATGCCAAAAATACCCAATTAAAATAAAAAAGCATGGGTATCAATAAAGTAATCGAATTTGTCAAATGATAAAACAACCAGTGTAAATTGAGCATTATATGGGTTGTTGATGGGACACCCAGTAACCTTGTATATAAAGCCTATTGTAAAAGAAGTTGATTTTAATAGATTTTGTGTATACAATATTAGTGGAATGCCACCCCAAAACAATGTCGCAAACTTTTGTTGTTTTATTTTACCCAACTGAAATCATGAAATACCCAATTAAATAAATACAGATGAGTAAATACCGGATTGATCAAAAAGCTTATCTGTAGCTCTGCTTCCCTACTGGCATTTAAAAAGTAAAGATATATATTATAATTATATGCCCTTACCAGCTTCAGCTAACAATTTATACTTCCAAGTGAAGGTATACATTCTTTCTTTACAACAGTGTAGATAAGAAAATGGTTCAATTCCAGAACTTCTGACCTTCCAACCAGCCTCCACACTGAAAAAATATCAAAATAAAAAAAAGATAATAAAACAGTAATTTTCTACTTGTACGTTTCTATGTAACAGTTTGACTTAAATATAAGAGAATATTTTCTCAACTTGGGTTGCCTTTAACCCTTAGCCTGCTATGAATGTATAATGGACTGTCTTTTCTTTGAATTTGGACCATTCCATTTATGCTACAAAGGGGTGTTTTGGTTAAATGACTGATGAGCAGCCAGACAGTGTAAACCCTGATCAGCCTGCGAATTACTCGCAGGCTGATCTAAGTTTACACTGGCTGCAAAGGCTGTTGTAGTCGCCCTTAGCAGGCTAAGAGTTAATATTGATATGTCCATGATTTTAATGACCAGAGAGAGGACGTTATCTGTTTCAGAAGAAATCTTGTCCGATATCTATGCGTCGTGTGGATGCATATATTTTTTAATTGTGAGTCCCTAGCAAGTATTACGAGTCCTAGAAGCAGGACTCGCAGGTAACAAAATCACTGCGGCATGACTACATCCACATTTCTGGTGATGTTTCTAAAACATCACAACACAATGCCTGCATAAACAACCGCTGTATTTGATGCAATTTGAAATTATTGCCTGTGATATCTAAGTAGATATACATGTAGACAAAATATATATTTTTTTTTTAGATCAGGTCGACAAAAATGTACTTTGGTCTCAAAACAAGTACAGTATTATAAATTTCTTTAGGCGTTTTGAGACACACATCAATTACGGTTTATTTTCACCCAAAATACATCAATTACGGTTTATTTTCACCAAAAATGCTTTTGAAAGCTTGAATCTGTCCATGCGGTTTTAGTGTTTAAGAGAATGACAAACCTGATAAAGACTGTTTCTTTTAACCAGGTTTCTTTTAACCATGCAAGATAAAAAAAAAAATGACATTTTGCGTCCTTTGCCATCAGCGACATCTTAAAAAACATTTACTGTTATAACAAACAGAAAAAACATTTAAATAAAACAATTAAATAAAAGGGACACGCGGCAATCTTGATTCGTTTAACACTCCCGGCCTCCTGTTTCCCGTTTTCCTACATAACTTGCACTTTTTCAATTATAAGAGTAGTATACAGCAAATTGTTTTGCATATTAATAACTGCTGGTTATATTGTGCCAATAATATATTTAAACATAACGTTATGGAAGAACAACAAAGAAAAAGAAAAATTGAATTTTTACGCAAGCAGGTTTCAAGTTAATATGGTACTGAATTAATAAATCGAGATGCCAATTTTCATGATTGGTAAAAACTTTTAGGATTAGTCTCTGCCAGTGTGTCTTTTTAATGATTGAACAAATAGATCTACAAGTCGAGTAGAAAAACTATCAGGATATTGTGGGGTTTTAAAAAATCAAGATTGCTGTGTCCCTTGAATAAATTAGCTTCAATGTATCCGTTTCAGGGAATTTCAGTACAACATATTTAAAACAAAATGCATATAATTTACTACTTTAACATTTTCATTCACAACAGTCTTAATTTTTAGAATTATTTTATTATTAGAATTTTGTGTTTCTGGGTTTCAAGAACCTCATTACTCAATGTCCAGTAAAACCTTGGTGTGTTCTGAGAATGTAATGAGCTTTAAATTAACTGGTTTTATTGGTCCAATTTTTATCACTGCAATGAACCAATCAGAATGTTCATTTCATAGTTTCTATCATGACATCACTTTTTGGTATTATGACATCAAACCCTGGTATTATGAATGAATTAATGGTGTTTTACGGCACGTCGACACATAAATAGGTCATATTGTGCGCAAAAATTAGTGAAAAATGAAGTATGTTATTAATTAAAAATTAATGTAAATATATAAAGATAAAACTATTAAAAAATAACGGATGATAAGGTATCATATTATGACATCATGTCATGCTAAATTATGATGCAAATCAGTGTGTTCTCAGAACTGAATGAGTTTTTTAATTGCTGTGAGAAACAGATTAAGACTGTTTGTATCACTCATTGAGTATAAATGAGTTTCTTGGAACCAAGAATCACAAAATTCAAAAAAAATAATAATTCTAAAATGATTTAATAGACTGTTCCATTTGTATGTTCTGGTTACTAAACGTTCTAAATAAAAAAACACAAAAAAAACCCAGATTAAACAGAAAATGAATTCCTTCAAATTACTGACAGTATTAGTATATAGGACTTACTTAGATATATAGGGCTGCAGGGCTGACTCCACTGTCCGGAAATGGAAAATATCCCTCCATCTGCATCAACACAACTGACATCTCCAATCGAATTCTCATCCTACTGCAATAAAAGAACAAAAGATGTTTAGGTAACATCATCACTAACATGTAAAAGTGACACCCAGCAATCTTTCATTTATTCAAAACTCATGGTGTCCCATTGGTTTTCAA
Source organism: Cyrtodaria siliqua (assembly GCA_037043455.1). Taxonomy (NCBI): domain Eukaryota; kingdom Metazoa; phylum Mollusca; class Bivalvia; order Adapedonta; family Hiatellidae; genus Cyrtodaria; species Cyrtodaria siliqua. The sequence continues at coordinate 9,994 of JAWPHD010022854.1, read as the reverse complement.
CGTAACTTGCATAATTATTTGCAATCATTTATTTATAATATTAATTATTTGAATAATTAAAGGGGTTGGATGCTTAAATACCCAATTAAAATGCCAAAATACCCAATAAAAAGCCTAGGTACCAATAAGTAATCGAAGTTGTCAAATGATAAAACAACCCATGCAAACTGAGCAAAATATGGGTTGTTGAAGGGACACCCAGTCACCTTGTACATGTATAAAGCCTATTTTAAAAGAAGTTGATTTTATTAGATTTTGCGTATACAAATTCAATATTAGTGGAATGCCTCCCCAGAACAATGTCGCAAACTGTTCAGTTAATGTTTTATTTTACCCAAATGAAATCATGAAATACCCAAATAAATACCGATGGGTAAATATCCAATTGAGGCCTAATAAAAAAACATGTGTGTTTCCGGTTACCCGACCGACCCTACTTTATCACCGCCGACCCTAAATATTTTTAGCGGGAAAAAAATGATAATTCAAATGATAATTTTATTAGCCAGAGTTGTTAAGCATCTAATCTGGATTGCAAAGGTTATCAAAAAGTTGCCTTATTACAAAATAGCATAATATATGCTAACAATATATATAAAAAAAATATCTAAAAAAACAACTTTTTCCTACCTACCTACCCTAACTTTTTGACAGGGTGAAACCAGAAACACACATGTTTTTTTTTAAGGCCTGATCAAAAAGCTGATCTGTAGCTCTGCTTTACATTGTCCGGCTGCTAATCAGTCATTTGCCCCAACACACCCCTTTGTCACATAAATGAAATGGTCTTAATGCATAGAAAGAACAGTCTATGATATATTATATGTAGGGGTTTAAGGGTTAATAACTATGACATATATAATGGACTGTTCTTTCTTTGAATTAAGACCATTCCATTTATGTGACAAAGGGGTGTTTTGGGGCAAATGAATGATCAGCAGCTGGACGTTGTAAACCCTGATCAGCTATTGTAGTCGCCCATAGCGGGTTAATGGTTAATTTTGAAATTGAAAGCTTTTTTCATCTACAATATACAGTCTATATTCATATTGTTAATCACAAGTTGATAACTTCCACAACACTTGCTAACATTGCAAACAAGAACACACGTTGGTAGATAATAGAAGATTTGTCACTTGGCCTGAAATCAAACAAAAAACAGTTGAATTTGCTTGACAGTACTATGCTTTTTAAATGACCTCCATATACCAATGCCATGGAAATGCAAAATCTGTTATAGCTTTTGAAGTAATTTTTGATACAAGGGTTTCATTTTGAGATTTAATTGCAATTTTCATGAACACAAACGGGTTAACAATATGATAATGGATACTGCACTGGAATAGTAAATGGCAAAAAAAAAGGCCACTGGGAGTTTAAACCAGGTACTACAGTTCAACAAACCTCTATGCTATTGTCATCCAAAATGAAAAATCCCCGCCAGGCTATATCTTCTAACAAACTAGGTAGCAAGTTTAAACAAGAAATCGGTAGAATCGATGGATGCTTCCGGAATAAAGATGCACATGTGAAATACAATCGGATCTGGGTGAATTTGTTGGCAGATGGGAAATGTCGGATGAGTTGAGCTTATAAGCTTTATATATTTTCAAAAAAATGCAAAGTCCCGTAACTCCGCCCAATTTTGTTTTAACTAAAACATCCTGAAAGTGTGTGCTACTAGACATCATACTGATACTTCCTATACAGTTTCATGAAAATCGGATGAAAATGTAGTAGGAGTTAAGCGGACAAGAAAACTGGACGGATGGACATGGCGGCAACTATATGCCCACACCCACACTACCCCCCCCCCACCCCACCCCACCCCATAACCCACCCGTGTGACATTCAGTTTGAACTCTTTTTTTTTTTTAATTATGTTTGTGCTAAGAAACACTTTTAACGAATAACGTCCCTCGTTAGCAGTGTCGAACACCCATTTAATATTCTATTGTATGACACACGTGTAATAACCTGGAACGATTTTGATTGGTTGAGTTAAACCTGTAACACTACGCACGTTTATTAGCTGAAAATATTTTATTTATTACAAATTCACCCAGATCTGAGTCATAAACTTATTATTTGTGACAGCTTATAAAAAATAATGCACTTTATACAAAACATTGTTGTTGGTTTGTTAAAAAGTTGGCGGAGACTGCTATTTTGTAAAGAGGTAAAACACAAAACTCTTTTATATGCAACGTTATGTCACACATTTTATGACGTTTTGGCGCTAAAGTGTGTCTATAGTCGTGGCGGTTCTATGTCCATCTGAATTAATTTTTACTAATTTGATTGCAATGTTATGTGATAAAAAGGATCTTAAACTTGTTCCCATTCCATATAATATTTATGAAACTCGTTATGAATTATTTTTAATTTTAACTCGGCTTGTTAAAATTAAAATAATTCATAACTCGTTTCATAAATCTTATATGAAATGGGAACTCGTTTAAGATCCTCTATTTATTAGCTATATGCCTTAAGTATGTCTTGTTTTGACCATCATAAGACGCTTTACATACAGTTAGCAAAAGCTCTATTTTGGGATTGAAAATAGTTTTCTGTTGATATTCTTTATGAAATTTTGCAATAATAAGGTAATTATATAGTTTAACTGCACAAACATGCTGAACATGTTTACATATGATGCTGTAAACTTCTATTAAATTTTATTAACCATGTGTTTCCATATCACCAGGGCTTCCACTAATGCCCCTGTCACACTATAGCGCGTTTCCACTACGTTGGCACGGCGTTGTTTAATTTTCCAGAACGACGTGAGATCGCAAGAAAAATCTGATATTTTTCGTGAAGATGGAGATGTCACGGCGTCCTCACAGCGACCAAGGCGTTGCTACGGAGCTCCCATGGCGTTCTATCGCGTTCCTACGGAGTTCTTGTTGGCGATTGTCTGCGCTCTCACGGCGCTTCCACTGCGTGCACTGCGCTTTCACGGCGCTCACACTGCGCTGACGGCGTGTTGAAGACGTTCGTTTGCACTACCTATAATTCATTTATACTATTTTGTTCGTTTTTGTCATGCAAACGCCGATGGACGCGGTAGAAGCGCCTTGGGAGCGCAATAGTCGCCGTGACAGCTCCGTACAGTCGTTGTAAGAGCGCAGTAAAATAAATAACACTCCGTATAAGCGCCGTAGACGCGCCGTATAAGCGCGGTAGAGACGCAGTGACATCTCAGAGAACGCCGTACAATCTCCGTGCAAGCGCCACCGACAACCACAGCGTTCGCACTGCGACCTCTGTGCGCGCCCGCGGAGCTCCTGTGGCGTTGTAGGAGACCTTACTGCGCTGCTACGGAGCTCCCATGGCGTTCTATCGCGTTCCTACGGAGTTCTTGTTGGCGATTGTCTGCGCTCTCACGGCGCTTCCACTGCGTGCACTGCGCTTTCACGGCGCTCACACTGCGCTGACGGCGTGTTGAAGACGTTCGTTTGCACTACCTATAATTCATTTATACTATTTTGTTCGTTTTTGTCATGCAAACGCCGATGGACGCGGTAGAAGCGCCTTGGGAGCGCAATAGTCGCCGTGACAGCTCCGTACAGTCGTTGTAAGAGCGCAGTAAAATAAATAACACTCCGTATAAGCGCCGTAGACGCGCCGTATAAGCGCGGTAGAGACGCAGTGACATCTCAGAGAACGCCGTACAATCTCCGTGCAAGCGCCACCGACAACCACAGCGTTCGCACTGCGACCTCTGTGCGCGCCCGCGGAGCTCCTGTGGCGTTGTAGGAGACCTTACTGCGCTGCTATGGCGACCTTACGGCGACCCCACTGCACTCTTATCAGAACGCCGAGCGACGGCGTTTGTTTTGTGCATGCTCAAAGTGCGCGCCGTCGCTTGGCGTTCTATGCGATCCCAATGCGTCTACTGGCGATGCCACTGCGTTGCTGCGGCGATGCTTGCGATCGTACTGCGCGCACCTCGGCGTTCTGCATTTTTCTTCTGCATTGGGTCATGTCTTCCTAGCGAGCGTCGAAAGTTGCTGGTTGTTTCTTATCGTACTACGGCTTCCATACAGGAAGTTGGATGGTATCTCGATCGGTAAGATTAATAGTTTAATTGCTGTTACTATTTGCAAGCGTGTTTTGTGCGATGAACGCAGTATTTATTGCATTCATAGGGAGAGCTGGCAGTGTTACATGTACAATCACATCGTGTCCTACTTCAGTGTATTTCATGTTTCTGCTTCTGGTGTATCCAAGCGCGTGAAACACGGTACAAAAAGACAGTTGAGTTGAGTAATGGCATGTCTCCTGCTATGAACGAGACCAGTATGTCCGGGATCGAACCCATTCTAGATGACCTGTACTCGTAGCTACGGATGTACCTAATTGTTATTGTACTGAAGATGCATACCTTTACTATGTAAAGAATATGATTTTTTTTTGGGGGGTGTAGAGTGAGGGATGGTGGGTGGGGGGTACCCCATGGAGGATGGGGGATGGGGGTACCATGGGGTACCAAACACCGCGTCCGGTACCTGTGTACAAAACGAATTGAATTGAATTTTATAGTTGCACCAACAGCTGTTATATGGCGACTTTCCAGCTTCCGCTCGTGGAGGAAGACCCCAGGTGCCCTTCCGGGCAATTTTCGTGCACGTGCGGGCACCTGGGTACAACCACCGACATTCCGCAAGCCAGCTGGATAGCTTCCTCACATAAAGATTCCTATGTCCCTGAGGGATCGAACCTAGAGTGGTGAGGAGCAAGTGATTTCAAGTCAGAGACTCTAACCACTTGGCCACGGACGCCCCTTATACAAAATGAAGGGTCACTGGGTGTGTTTATATATGCACACATACATACAACAATTATACACAGAGTTCAATCAATATCCTAAGCCTGTGTACTACATATCCTAGTTCAGTTGTACAAAAAAATCAACGCAAACAAGCTACTCTAGCACAGTAACATTCAAAGAATCTGAAAAAACAAGATGTTAATTTTCAAACAATTTTCTAATTTTAAAACTTGCGAATTTTGACACTGGCTATAGCATCTGCAGTAAATGAACATTAAAATATATTGTAAATTACAAATAACTAAAAAAATAATTATGAAACAATACTGATGTCAAATTTTAATCTAAAGTAGATCTATAAACAAGTTTAATGAGCAGTCTCCACAAAAATGGCGAAAAAAAAAGTTGCAGCTGTGTGGACTGTAAACAGAACTGTGCACCGCGAACGTACTGTAATAACTGTGAGATGCCCCCTAACACGATTTACACCAACTGTGTTTAAGTTATTGCCAAATAACAAATATCACGCCAAAACCATCAAAATAGTACTTATATAAATCGCAAATAAATATTGATGTGTTTCTTAAAATGAAATATTTCCAAAATGAACTGAAATATCGCTTTTTTGACCAAGAACTACGGGAATTCGACCCAATGTGAAAAAAATGGCTAACCATACAAGCAGGCAGGAACAAAGAGACCGATTTTTTAAATTTTAGCGCATTTAAAAGTTATTAAACAATCGTGAACAACTATACAAATTTCAACCAATCAATGATTTGTAAAAATTGCGCCTTTTTAATAAAAATATTTCGCGAAAAGCCTCCCAAACCGCCCATTTCGGGTCTCACGTCCAGCAGCCAAATTTCCTGCATTTTTAACAAAATCAGCTGTTCGCAGGTCCGTCATTTAACACCAGTTACAACGAAATTATCCAACATAACATGATACTTACCATTTTATTTTGCTTAAACTCCTCATTATAACACTTTATAACATTCCTTGTTGGCCATATTCTGATAAAATCCTCTCAAATTAGAAGAAAACGCTGACCCGAAGTGTCACTTTTCAAACAAAATGGCGTCTTCCTTTCCTGAGGTTCCGCATGGGGGTATTTTTCAAATATCGAATACGTTATAAATAGTTTACCGAAATACTGTTAGTTCGATTGTTTTAACTGGGTGATATGTTAAACAATATTGTTTAATAACTCACACACTGTTGGCCAGTTGAATCCCTAATTTCGAGATCATCAATTTACATGGTTCAGAATGTTCACACCGCATATTTCAGCCATTTGGGCTGATTAACGAACTTTCCGTTAGTGAGTTTGGTTCATTTTGTGCGCCCATTTGGTGTCATCACAGATTTTCCTAATATTTTCAGAAAACGTAGTCGAGGTATCGGACTATCTAATTCCAAAATATTAGGAACATCTGTGATGACACCAAATGGGCGCACAAAATGAACTTTTGACAATAAAATGGATTTAAAAAACGTCAAAATTTAATAACGAACGGCGTTCATCACAATAATGACAAGTAAAGAGTTTTGAGACATTTATTCAACAACTACATCAAAGAACATTATATAACACATGAACATGCACACTTTTGACGTTTTTAATACAGTCACTTTCGATTTATAGTGTGTTTTATAAGGTCATACACATTTCAATTAAACAGCACGTGACCCGATAATGGGACTATTTTGCGTCAAACTACTGTGGTGAAATGAGTAGAACACTTAGGTCTATGCACGTGTTTACGTTCCCGTGCGTCCTGACTGAAATGTTTTATTCAAATCAAACCATAAAAGTTTGAGATCTAGCGCTAACATGATTTTTATCATGACGACACTGGCGGCCATCTTTGATGACGTCTTGAAAAAATTTGACATTCTTGCACAACTCAACCTAATTCCCTACAGGCTGTGAAAGTTGCATCAAATCCGATAATAAATGAAGGAAATAGCGATTACAAAATTTCTCAAATGACGTCATTGGTGCCATTTTGGACGACGACATGACGTTGAAACTGTCAGCGTCGACTGAAACAATGATACTAATGAATTTTACAGCAAAAAAACTTAAAAAATGATTTCAGTGAAGAAAACGGATTTTTAATAACATTGTGACGTCACTGACGTCAAGACCTTATGACGTAGAGACATGCTTTGACATTCTTGCACAACAAGACCCTGAACTCTAGAAACTTTGAAAGTTTTGTTCAAATCCGATAATAAATGCAGCAAATAAAGCGATAACAAGATTTGCCTGATGACGTCACTGGCGGCCATCTTGGATGACGTCATGACCCCAAAAGCTTTAAGACACTATTCCAGCCTGAGCTCTTCTACAATTGTGTAAAATGTTAAGGCCCTGCAACCAGTATTACTATGAAAAGTGTCTGACAGAAGAAAAAGAAGAAGACGAAGGAAAAAAATAAGAATTAGATTTTGATCAGGACCTGATCCAACGGGCTTTCCTGTCTTAATGACGTCATGACGTCACAAATGTCAAAGTTGTCTAAGATGATGATCTGATTGATTTATCAAGAAAACAACTTCGATCATGCAATCAGTTGAAAAATCCAATTTCTGAATATTGTGACGTCACTGACGTCATGACGACGCCAGGATAACGTATGACGTTCTTGCTCAACCAGACCCTGAACACTACAATCTGTGAAAGATTTGTTTAAATCCGACCATAAATGGAGAAGATATAGCCATAAGAATGGGTGGAACGCAGAAGTAGTCCTAGGTAAACTATTGAATAAGTTACTGTGAAGCATAGGAGTGGTGAAAGACACAGGGCTGGTATGTATTGAATGTTGCTTCCCTTTATTTCTGAAACATTTATCTTACTTCTAGTGAAAACCACATCAAAATTGAAGGTAAGATGGATATGCTGCACTACTGCGAAGCACAGTTTGAAGTGTAACTCAGAATTCAAAGAGAGGGTGGTTACTTTCAGTTTGGAAAATATTTTAGAAAAAAAGCAGATCACTCCATCATCTAAGGCCCATTTTTGTGTTGCACTGGGCCTGACTAATATCACATTAGGATTGGATATTTTCGTGTAGGTATATATTAACTGACCTGTGTAAAAATAATCGTTTTCTGTCTAGGTCTGTCTATAGTTCTTGAAAATAAAGTAGACTAAATGGTTTATTTGGATGTGTGTTATTTATTAAATGCCAATACAGCTTTAATGTAACCCTATGAAAATGCAATAAACAAAATAAACCCCATTCTCAACATCTGGTACACTGCTTCGCAGCATTATCCGAATGTAAATCGAAGGTTTCCATATTGGTTACGTCATCGCGCCTTAGATTCCCACCGAAACAAATTTGCATTCAAAATTAAAGTTATCATCCATATTTTGCAATGTCATTTAGGTATTTGCTCTATCTATAGTATATATACATGAAAGCAGTGATAAAACATTCATCTGTATTGTAAATAACATGCAACGCAAATCATCAATGACAAGTGTGGCCGACGGTCATATTAATATAGGAACAAACAGCTTAGCATCAGCGCACTATTTTCTGTGCCGTTGCCTTCCGGCTAACAAAACTTCAATAATTTGAACATATCGAAGCGTCGTGATACACACGGGATTGGCCGAGCGTTCACTATTGAATAACTCTAAATGGTGACGAATGCGACGTCATCGTATTTTGGTTCCTATGGCAACCATTTACCAACGTAGCGTTTTGAGTGGACTTTATTTTTGAAAAGGAAATTGAAAGGCCTTACAAATGGTACATATGTTCTTGATAACAATTTCAACCGTTACTGAGATAAAAGTGGTTATTGGTGTTTACACCTATCGCTTACCTATGACCTTGACCTTTGACCTGTTGACCTGATTTTTCCAGATTTGGTCAAGGTCACATAGTGGCACATATATGAGGGCATTGTTGGCGCTAGCTGGTTCGGTTTTCGAAATATACTTAGAAGTTTCTATTTTAGCCTGTTTAAAATTAAACCACTATGACCCCCATATTTGATGACGTCATCAACACCTTTTTCACACGATCGATAGAAGATGATAAAACTATGATTGTGGTAAAGTTTCAAAATGGTCATGCCTTTAATCGTATTTTTGACGATTTTTTGCAGTTTTTAAGCGTCTGGCGTCTCTGACGCCATTACGCCGCATGACCTTCTTGCACAACTAGACCATGACCTTTACAATCTGTGAAAGTTTCATTCAAATCCGACCATAAATGTCTGAGATCTAGCGCTAACAAGATTTTCATCATGACGTCACTGGCGGCCATCTTGGATGACGTCATGACCCCAAAAGCTTCGCGGCACTATTCCAGAATGAGCTCTATCACTGTGTTAACTTTAGAGGCCGTGCGACCAGTCTTACTATGAAAAGTGGCGGACAGAAGAATAAAGTCAAAATGTTGCCGAACAACAACAAATGGTCTTTCCATGGTCTTTCCACTGGAAGGTGGAAAGCCCTAAATAGATACATCTCTCCTATGTAGAATTTCAATAAACGGAGACAAGTAGTAATTAACTAACAGAATCGTCCGACCCCAAAGACGGCAACATTCATATTTATTTAGAAAGACGACCGGCTACAGAAACAATTAAATAATTTCGTTCTGTAAACATATATATATAAAATGTATGTGTCCATGTATTTTACACTAATTTTTTGATCTATACATGCTTTGGGTTTAGTCAGATTGCCCAATTTATTTTAACAAACAATGTTGCAACGGTATAACGGTGAAATCATGATGGCGGCAATATACGTTGCAGAGTTAATTTTCGAAATCAGAAAAAGCGATAAACTAATATAAGTTTTAACAGGCAGAAGTATAGTCTTTTAATTGTTTCGTTTAAAATCTGAGGGTGCGACTCGAGCTTTAAAGAAAGCAAGATTGGCAGGTGTCCCTTTAACCAAGTAAATAAATGACTGGCGAGTAACAGACATGCTACTGTCAGTAACAAACATTATATAGTGTAGACTCGAAGATTGCATAACATAAACATGTGGACATGACATTGCGTCAATGGAGCACTTGCCAGATTTGTGGTGTTGTGAAACACTGTACGCGTGAATCCAAAAGGTGCGGGTCTGTTATCTTTACAGGACATATATAGTCTTTTAACCTAAATATTTATAAATATATATATATATAGGGAGAAATATTTGTGAACTACCAAGGACAGACAACATTCGAC
>JAWPHD010022853.1:0-23853 GCA_037043455.1 Cyrtodaria siliqua | reverse complement strand
CAGATCGCGTTAAAAATCTAAGGTTATCTCTGTTATATCCTATTTTCCCGTACACGTAGTTACGTCCTTGGCAATGAAATGTCAACAAGTATCATTCTGCGTGCCATAGAGTGCACGTTCATTTCTGATGTTCGTGCATATCTGTTGAAAGTGCGTATACATATGAAAAACTTACGGTGGAACGCATTGTTGGCTTGTCATGGGCGTTGTACATGCAACTTCTGGGCTCACTTGAGAAGCGATTAACGTTGTGTCTTGATACAGGTTTGCTGCAATAATTATAACAATAGTCATATTAACAATCATAACAACAAGCCAGATAATATTGTACACTATTCTATACGTATTACTATTTATGAATAATAATCATAATGTACTATCAGATCGGCGTAAAAATCTAAGTTATCTCTGTTTATCCTATTTTCCCGACACGTATTACGTCCGCTTGGCAATGAAATGTCAACAAGTATCATTCTGCGTGCCATAGAGTGCCCGTTTCATTTCTGACTTGTGCATATCTGTTGAAAGTACGTATACATATGAAAACTTACGGTGGAACGCATTGTTGGCTTGTCATGGCTTGTACATGCAACTTCTGGGCTCACTTGAGAAGCGATTAACGTTGTGTCTTGATACAGGTTTGCTGCAATAATTATAACAATAGTCATATTAACAATCATAACAACAAGCCAGATAATATTGTACATATTCTATACGTATTACTATTATGAATAATAATCATATGTACTATCAGATCGCGTAAAATCTAAGTTATCTCTGTTTATCCTATTTTCCCGTACACGTATTACGTCCCTTGGCAATGAAATGTCAACAAGTATCATTCTGCGTGCCATAGAGTGCCCGTTTCATTTCTGACTTGTGCATATCTGTTGAAAGTACGTATACATATGAAAAACTTACGGTGGAACGCATTGTTGGCTTGTCATAGGCTTTTACATGCAACTTCTGGGCTCACTTGAGAAGCGATTAACGTGTGTCTTGATACAGGTTTGCTGCCAATAATTATATAACAATAGTCATATTAACAATCATAACAACAAGCCAGATAATATTGTACATATTCTATACGTATTACTATTATGAATAATAATCATATGTACTATCAGATCGCGTAAAATCTAAGTTATCTCTGTTTATCCTATTTTCCCGTACACGTATTACGTCCCTTGGCAATGAAATGTCAACAAGTATCATTCTGCGTGCCATAGAGTGCACGTTTCATTTATGATGTGTGCATATCTGTTGAAAGTGCGTATACATATGAAAACTTACGGTGGAACGCATTGTTGGCTTGTCATGGCGTGTACATGCAACTTCTGGGCTCACTTGAGAAGCGATTAACGTTGTGTCTTGATACAGGTTTGCTGCAATAATTATAACAATAGTCATATTAACAACATAACAACAAGCCAGATAATATTGTACATATTCTATACGTATTACTATTATGAATAATAATCATATGTACTATCAGATCGCGTAAAAATCTAAGTTATCTCTGTTTATCCTATTTTCCCGTACACGTATTACGTCCCTTGGCAATAAAATGTCAACAAGTATCATTCTGCGTGCCATAGAGTGCACGTTTCATTTCTGATGTGTGCATATCTGTTGAAAGTGCGTATACATATGAAAAACTTACGGTGGAACGCATTGTTGGCTTGTCATGGCTTTGTACATGCAACTTCTGGGCTCACTTGAGAAGCGATTAACGTTGTGTCTTGATACAGGTTTGCTGCAATAATTATAACAATAGTCATATTAACAATCATAACAACAAGCCAGATAATATTGTACATATTCTATACGTATTACTATATGATAATAATCATATGTACTATCAGATCGCGTAAAAATCTAAGTTATCTCTGTTTATCCTATTTTCCCGTACACGTATTACGTACCTTGGCAATGAAATGTCAACAAGTATCATTCTGCGTGCCATAGAGTGCCCGTTTCATTTCTGACTTGTGCATATCTGTTGAAAGTACGTATATATATGAAAAACTTACGGTGGAACGCATTGTTGGCTTGTCATGGCTTGTACATGCAACTTCTGGGCTCACTTGAGAAGCGATTAACGTTGTGTCTTGATACAGGTTTGCTGCAATAATTATAACAATAGTCATATTAACAATCATAACAACAAGCCAGATAATATTGTACATATTCTATACGTATTACTATTATGAATAATAATCATATGTACTATCAGATCGCGTAAAAATCTAAGTTATCTCTGTTTATCCTATTTTCCCGTACACGTATTACGTCCCTTGGCAATGAAATGTCAACAAGTATCATTCTGCGTGCCATAGAGTGCACGTTTCATTTCTGATGTGTGCATATCTGTTGAAAGTGCGTATACATATGAAAAACTTACGGTGGAACGCATTGTTGGCTTGTCATGGCGTGTACATGCAACTTCTGGGCTCACTTGAGAAGCGATTAACGTTGTGTCTTGATACAGGTTTGCTGCAATAATTATAACAATAGTCATATTAACAATCATAACAACAAGCCAGATAATATTGTACATATTCTATACGTATTACTATTATGAATAATAATCATATGTACTATCAGATCGCGTAAAAATCTAAGTTATCTCTGTTTATCCTATTTTCCCGTACACGTATTACGTCCCTTGGCAATGAAATGTCAACAAGTATCATTCTGCGTGCCATAGAGTGCCCGTTTCATTTCTGACTTGTGCATATCTGTTGAAAGTACGTATACATATGAAAAACTTACGGTGGAACGCATTGTTGGCTTGTCATGGCTTGTACATGCAACTTCTGGGCTCACTTGAGAAGCGATTAACGTTGTGTCTTGATACAGGTTTGCTGCAATAATTATAACAATAGTCATATTAACAATCATAACAACAAGCCAGATAATATTGTACATATTCTATACGTATTACTATTATGAATAATAATCATATGTACTATCAGATCGCGTAAAAATCTAAGTTATCTCTGTTTATCCTATTTTCCCGTACACGTATTACGTCCCTTGGCAATGAAATGTCAACAAGTATCATTCTGCGTGCCATAGAGTGCCCGTTTCATTTCTGACTTGTGCATATCTGTTGAAAGTACGTATACATATGAAAAACTTACGGTGGAACGCATTGTTGGCTTGTCATGGCTTGTACATGCAACTTCTGGGCTCACTTGAGAAGCGATTAACGTTGTGTCTTGATACAGGTTTGCTGCAATAATTATAACAATAGTCATATTAACAATCATAACAACAAGCCAGATAATATTGTACATATTCTATACGTATTACTATTATGAATAATAATCATATGTACTATCAGATCGCGTAAAAATCTAAGTTATCTCTGTTTATCCTATTTTCCCGTACACGTATTACGTCCCTTGGCAATGAAATGTCAACAAGTATCATTCTGCGTGCCATAGAGTGCACGTTTCATTTCTGATGTGTGCATATCTGTTGAAAGTGCGTATACATATGAAAAACTTACGGTGGAACGCATTGTTGGCTTGTCATGGCGTGTACATGCAACTTCTGGGCTCACTTGAGAAGCGATTAACGTTGTGTCTTGATACAGGTTTGCTGCAATAATTATAACAATAGTCATATTAACAATCATAACAACAAGCCAGATAATATTGTACATATTCTATACGTATTACTATTATGAATAATAATCATATGTACTATCAGATCGCGTAAAAATCTAAGTTATCTCTGTTTATCCTATTTTCCCGTACACGTATTACGTACCTTGGCAATGAAATGTCAACAAGTATCATTCTGCGTGCCATAGAGTGCCCGTTTCATTTCTGACTTGTGCATATCTGTTGAAAGTACGTATACATATGAAAAACTTACGGTGGAACGCATTGTTGGCTTGTCATGGCTTGTACATGCAACTTCTGGGCTCACTTGAGAAGCGATTAACGTTGTGTCTTGATACAGGTTTGCTGCAATAATTATAACAATAGTCATATTAACAATCATAACAACAAGCCAGATAATATTGTACATATTCTATACGTATTACTATTATGAATAATAATCATATGTACTATCAGATCGCGTAAAAATCTAAGTTATCTCTGTTTATCCTATTTTCCCGTACACGTATTACGTCCCTTGGCAATGAAATGTCAACAAGTATCATTCTGCGTGCCATAGAGTGCACGTTTCATTTCTGATGTGTGCATATCTGTTGAAAGTGCGTATACATATGAAAAACTTACGGTGGAACGCATTGTTGGCTTGTCATGGCGTGTACATGCAACTTCTGGGCTCACTTGAGAAGCGATTAACGTTGTGTCTTGATACAGGTTTGCTGCAATAATTATAACAATAGTCATATTAACAATCATAACAACAAGCCAGATAATATTGTACATATTCTATACGTATTACTATTATGAATAATAATCATATGTACTATCAGATCGCGTAAAAATCTAAGTTATCTCTGTTTATCCTATTTTCCCGTACACGTATTACGTCCCTTGGCAATGAAATGTCAACAAGTATCATTCTGCGTGCCATAGAGTGCCCGTTTCATTTCTGACTTGTGCATATCTGTTGAAAGTACGTATACATATGAAAAACTTACGGTGGAACGCATTGTTGGCTTGTCATGGCTTGTACATGCAACTTCTGGGCTCACTTGAGAAGCGATTAACGTTGTGTCTTGATACAGGTTTGCTGCAATAATTATAACAATAGTCATATTAACAATCATAACAACAAGCCAGATAATATTGTACATATTCTATACGTATTACTATTATGAATAATAATCATATGTACTATCAGATCGCGTAAAAATCTAAGTTATCTCTGTTTATCCTATTTTCCCGTACACGTATTACGTCCCTTGGCAATGAAATGTCAACAAGTATCATTCTGCGTGCCATAGAGTGCCCGTTTCATTTCTGACTTGTGCATATCTGTTGAAAGTACGTATACATATGAAAAACTTACGGTGGAACGCATTGTTGGCTTGTCATGGCTTGTACATGCAACTTCTGGGCTCACTTGAGAAGCGATTAACGTTGTGTCTTGATACAGGTTTGCTGCAATAATTATAACAATAGTCATATTAACAATCATAACAACAAGCCAGATAATATTGTACATATTCTATACGTATTACTATTATGAATAATAATCATATGTACTATCAGATCGCGTAAAAATCTAAGTTATCTCTGTTTATCCTATTTTCCCGTACACGTATTACGTCCCTTGGCAATGAAATGTCAACAAGTATCATTCTGCGTGCCATAGAGTGCACGTTTCATTTCTGATGTGTGCATATCTGTTGAAAGTGCGTATACATATGAAAAACTTACGGTGGAACGCATTGTTGGCTTGTCATGGCGTGTACATGCAACTTCTGGGCTCACTTGAGAAGCGATTAACGTTGTGTCTTGATACAGGTTTGCTGCAATAATTATAACAATAGTCATATTAACAATCATAACAACAAGCCAGATAATATTGTACATATTCTATACGTATTACTATTATGAATAATAATCATATGTACTATCAGATCGCGTAAAAATCTAAGTTATCTCTGTTTATCCTATTTTCCCGTACACGTATTACGTCCCTTGGCAATAAAATGTCAACAAGTATCATTCTGCGTGCCATAGAGTGCACGTTTCATTTCTGATGTGTGCATATCTGTTGAAAGTGCGTATACATATGAAAAACTTACGGTGGAACGCATTGTTGGCTTGTCATGGCTTGTACATGCAACTTCTGGGCTCACTTGAGAAGCGATTAACGTTGTGTCTTGATACAGGTTTGCTGCAATAATTATAACAATAGTCATATTAACAATCATAACAACAAGCCAGATAATATTGTACATATTCTATACGTATTACTATTATGAATAATAATCATATGTACTATCAGATCGCGTAAAAATCTAAGTTATCTCTGTTTATCCTATTTTCCCGTACACGTATTACGTCCCTTGGCAATGAAATGTCAACAAGTATCATTCTGCGTGCCATAGAGTGCCCGTTTCATTTCTGACTTGTGCATATCTGTTGAAAGTACGTATACATATGAAAAACTTACGGTGGAACGCATTGTTGGCTTGTTATGGCTTGTACATGCAACTTCTGGGCTCACTTGAGAAGCGATTAACGTTGTGTCTTGATACAGGTTTGCTGCAATAATTATAACAATAGTCATATTAACAATCATAACAACAAGCCAGATAATATTGTACATATTCTATACGTATTACTATTATGAATAATAATCATATGTACTATCAGATCGCGTAAAAATCTAAGTTATCTCTGTTTATCCTATTTTCCCGTACACGTATTACGTCCCTTGGCAATGAAATGTCAACAAGTATCATTCTGCGTGCCATAGAGTGCCCGTTTCATTTCTGACTTGTGCATATCTGTTGAAAGTACGTATACATATGAAAAACTTACGGTGGAACGCATTGTTGGCTTGTCATGGCTTGTACATGCAACTTCTGGGCTCACTTGAGAAGCGATTAAAGTTGTGTCTTGATACAGGTTTGCTGCAATAATTATAACAATAGTCATATTAACAATCATAACAACAAGCCAGATAATATTGTACATATTCTATACGTATTACTATTATGAATAATAATCATATGTACTATCAGATCGCGTAAAAATCTAAGTTATCTCTGTTTATCCTATTTTCCCGTACACGTATTACGTCCCTTGGCAATGAAATGTCAACAAGTATCATTCTGCGTGCCATAGAGTGCACGTTTCATTTCTGATGTGTGCATATCTGTTGAAAGTGCGTATACATATGAAAAACTTACGGTGGAACGCATTGTTGGCTTGTCATGGCGTGTACATGCAACTTCTGGGCTCACTTGAGAAGCGATTAACGTTGTGTCTTGATACAGGTTTGCTGCAATAATTATATCAATAGTCATATTAACAATCATAACAACAAGCCAGATAATATTGTACATATTCTATACGTATTACTATTATGAATAATAATCATATGTACTATCAGATCGCGTAAAAATCTAAGTTATCTCTGTTTATCCTATTTTCCCGTACACGTATTACGTCCCTTGGCAATGAAATGTCAACAAGTATCATTCTGCGTGCCATAGAGTGCCCGTTTCATTTCTGACTTGTGCATATCTGTTGAAAGTACGTATACATATGAAAAACTTACGGTGGAACGCATTGTTGGCTTGTCATGGCTTGTACATGCAACTTCTGGGCTCACTTGAGAAGCGATTAACGTTGTGTCTTGATACAGGTTTGCTGCAATAATTATAACAATAGTCATATTAACAATCATAACAACAAGCCAGATAATATTGTACATATTCTATACGTATTCCTATTATGAATAATAATCATATGTACTATCAGATCGCGTAAAAATCTAAGTTATCTCTGTTTATCCTATTTTCCCGTACACGTATTACGTCCCTTGGCAATGAAATGTCAACAAGTATCATTCTGCGTGCCATAGAGTGCACGTTTCATTTCTGATGTGTGCATATCTGTTGAAAGTGCGTATACATATGAAAAACTTACGGTGGAACGCATTGTTGGCTTGTCATGGCGTGTACATGCAACTTCTGGGCTCACTTGAGAAGCGATTAACGTTGTGTCTTGATACAGGTTTGCTGCAATAATTATAACAATAGTCATATTAACAATCATAACAACAAGCCAGATAATATTGTACATATTCTATACGTATTACTATTATGAATAATAATCATATGTACTATCAGATCGCGTAAAAATCTAAGTTATCTCTGTTTATCCTATTTTCCCGTACACGTATTACGTACCTTGGCAATGAAATGTCAACAAGTATCATTCTGCGTGCCATAGAGTGCCCGTTTCATTTCTGACTTGTGCATATCTGTTGAAAGTACGTATACATATGAAAAACTTACGGTGGAACGCATTGTTGGCTTGTCATGGCTTGTACATGCAACTTCTGGGCTCACTTGAGAAGCGATTAACGTTGTGTCTTGATACAGGTTTGCTGCAATAATTATAACAATAGTCATATTAACAATCATAACAACAAGCCAGATAATATTGTACATATTCTATACGTATTACTATTATGAATAATAATCATATGTACTATCAGATCGCGTAAAAATCTAAGTTATCTCTGTTTATCCTATTTTCCCGTACACGTATTACGTCCCTTGGCAATGAAATGTCAACAAGTATCATTCTGCGTGCCATAGAGTGCACGTTTCATTTCTGATGTGTGCATATCTGTTGAAAGTGCGTATACATATGAAAAACTTACGGTGGAAGGCATTGTTGGCTTGTCATGGCGTGTACATGCAACTTCTGGGCTCACTTGAGAAGCGATTAACGTTGTGTCTTGATACAGGTTTGCTGCAATAATTATAACAATAGTCATATTAACAATCATAACAACAAGCCAGATAATATTGTACATATTCTATACGTATTACTATTATGAATAATAATCATATGTACTATCAGATCGCGTAAAAATCTAAGTTATCTCTGTTTATCCTATTTTCCCGTACACGTATTACGTCCCTTGGCAATGAAATGTCAACAAGTATCATTCTGCGTGCCATAGAGTGCCCGTTTCATTTCTGACTTGTGCATATCTGTTGAAAGTACGTATACATATGAAAAACTTACGGTGGAACGCATTGTTGGCTTGTCATGGCTTTTACATGCAACTTCTGGGCTCACTTGAGAAGCGATTAACGTTGTGTCTTGATACAGGTTTGCTGCAATAATTATAACAATAGTCATATTAACAATCATAACAACAAGCCAGATAATATTGTACATATTCTATACGTATTACTATTATGAATAATAATCATATGTACTATCAGATCGCGTAAAAATCTAAGTTATCTCTGTTTATCCTATTTTCCCGTACACGTATTACGTCCCTTGGCAATAAAATGTCAACAAGTATCATTCTGCGTGCCATAGAGTGCACGTTTCATTTCTGGTGTGTGCATATCTGTTGAAAGTGCGTATACATATGAAAAACTTACGGTGGAACGCATTGTTGGCTTGTCATGGCTTGTACATGCAACTTCTGGGCTCACTTGAGAAGCGATTAACGTTGTGTCTTGATACAGGTTTGCTGCAATAATTATAACAATAGTCATATTAACAATCATAACAACAAGCCAGATAATATTGTACATATTCTATACGTATTACTATTATGAATAATAATCATATGTACTATCAGATCGCGTAAAAATCTAAGTTATCTCTGTTTATCCTATTTTCCCGTACACGTATTACGTCCCTTGGCAATGAAATGTCAACAAGTATCATTCTGCGTGCCATAGAGTGCACGTTTCATTTCTGATGTGTGCATATCTGTTGAAAGTGCGTATACATATGAAAAACTTACGGTGGAACGCATTGTTGGCTTGTCATGGCTTGTACATGCAACTTCTGGGCTCACTTGAGAAGCGATTAAAGTTGTGTCTTGATACAGGTTTGCTGCAATAATTATAACAATAGTCATATTAACAATCATAACAACAAGCCAGATAATATTGTACATATTCTATACGTATTACTATTATGAATAATAATCATATGTACTATCAGATCGCGTAAAAATCTAAGTTATCTCTGTTTATCCTATTTTCCCGTACACGTATTACGTCCCTTGGCAATGAAATGTCAACAAGTATCATTCTGCGTGCCATAGAGTGCACGTTTCATTTCTGATGTGTGCATATCTGTTGAAAGTGCGTATACATATGAAAAACTTACGGTGGAACGCATTGTTGGCTTGTCATGGCTTGTACATGCAACTTCTGGGCTCACTTGAGAAGCGATTAACGTTGTGTCTTGATACAGGTTTGCTGCAATAATTATAACAATAGTCATATTAACAATCATAACAACAAGCCAGATAATATTGTACATATTCTATACGTATTACTATTATGAATAATAATCATATGTACTATCAGATCGCGTAAAAATCTAAGTTATCTCTGTTTATCCTATTTTCCCGTACACGTATTACGTCCCTTGGCAATGAAATGTCAACAAGTATCATTCTGCGTGCCATAGAGTGCACGTTTCATTTCTGATGTGTGCATATCTGTTGAAAGTGCGTATACATATGAAAAACTTACGGTGGAACGCATTGTTGGCTTGTCATGGCGTGTACATGCAACTTCTGGGCTCACTTGAGAAGCGATTAACGTTGTGTCTTGATACAGGTTTGCTGCAATAATTATAACAATAGTCATATTAACAATCATAACAACAAGCCAGATAATATTGTACATATTCAATACGTATTACTATTATGAATAATAATCATATGTACTATCAGATCGCGTAAAAATCTAAGTTATCTCTGTTTATCCTATTTTCCCGTACACGTATTACGTCCCTTGGCAATAAAATGTCAACAAGTATCATTCTGCGTGCCATAGAGTGCACGTTTCATTTCTGATGTGTGCATATCTGTTGAAAGTGCGTATACATATGAAAAACTTACGGTGGAACGCATTGTTGGCTTGTCATGGCGTGTACATGCAACTTCTGGGCTCACTTGAGAAGCGATTAACGTTGTGTCTTGATACAGGTTTGCTGCAATAATTATAACAATAGTCATATTAACAATCATAACAACAAGCCAGATAATATTGTACATATTCTATACGTATTACTATTATGAATAATAATCATATGTACTATCAGATCGCGTAAAAATCTAAGTTATCTCTGTTTATCCTATTTTCCCGTACACGTATTACGTACCTTGGCAATGAAATGTCAACAAGTATCATTCTGCGTGCCATAGAGTGCCCGTTTCATTTCTGACTTGTGCATATCTGTTGAAAGTACGTATACATATGAAAAACTTACGGTGGAACGCATTGTTGGCTTGTCATGGCTTGTACATGCAACTTCTGGGCTCACTTGAGAAGCGATTAACGTTGTGTCTTGATACAGGTTTGCTGCAATAATTATAACAATAGTCATATTAACAATCATAACAACAAGCCAGATAATATTGTACATATTCTATACGTATTACTATTATGAATAATAATCATATGTACTATCAGATCGCGTAAAAATCTAAGTTATCTCTGTTTATCCTATTTTCCCGTACACGTATTACGTCCCTTGGCAATGAAATGTCAACAAGTATCATTCTGCGTGCCATAGAGTGCACGTTTCATTTCTGATGTGTGCATATCTGTTGAAAGTGCGTATACATATGAAAAACTTACGGTGGAAGGCATTGTTGGCTTGTCATGGCGTGTACATGCAACTTCTGGGCTCACTTGAGAAGCGATTAACGTTGTGTCTTGATACAGGTTTGCTGCAATAATTATAACAATAGTCATATTAACAATCATAACAACAAGCCAGATAATATTGTACATATTCTATACGTATTACTATTATGAATAATAATCATATGTACTATCAGATCGCGTAAAAATCTAAGTTATCTCTGTTTATCCTATTTTCCCGTACACGTATTACGTCCCTTGGCAATGAAATGTCAACAAGTATCATTCTGCGTGCCATAGAGTGCCCGTTTCATTTCTGACTTGTGCATATCTGTTGAAAGTACGTATACATATGAAAAACTTACGGTGGAACGCATTGTTGGCTTGTCATGGCTTTTACATGCAACTTCTGGGCTCACTTGAGAAGCGATTAACGTTGTGTCTTGATACAGGTTTGCTGCAATAATTATAACAATAGTCATATTAACAATCATAACAACAAGCCAGATAATATTGTACATATTCTATACGTATTACTATTATGAATAATAATCATATGTACTATCAGATCGCGTAAAAATCTAAGTTATCTCTGTTTATCCTATTTTCCCGTACACGTATTACGTCCCTTGGCAATAAAATGTCAACAAGTATCATTCTGCGTGCCATAGAGTGCACGTTTCATTTCTGGTGTGTGCATATCTGTTGAAAGTGCGTATACATATGAAAAACTTACGGTGGAACGCATTGTTGGCTTGTCATGGCTTGTACATGCAACTTCTGGGCTCACTTGAGAAGCGATTAACGTTGTGTCTTGATACAGGTTTGCTGCAATAATTATAACAATAGTCATATTAACAATCATAACAACAAGCCAGATAATATTGTACATATTCTATACGTATTACTATTATGAATAATAATCATATGTACTATCAGATCGCGTAAAAATCTAAGTTATCTCTGTTTATCCTATTTTCCCGTACACGTATTACGTCCCTTGGCAATGAAATGTCAACAAGTATCATTCTGCGTGCCATAGAGTGCACGTTTCATTTCTGATGTGTGCATATCTGTTGAAAGTGCGTATACATATGAAAAACTTACGGTGGAACGCATTGTTGGCTTGTCATGGCTTGTACATGCAACTTCTGGGCTCACTTGAGAAGCGATTAACGTTGTGTCTTGATACAGGTTTGCTGCAATAATTATAACAATAGTCATATTAACAATCATAACAACAAGCCAGATAATATTGTACATATTCTATACGTATTACTATTATGAATAATAATCATATGTACTATCAGATCGCGTAAAAATCTAAGTTATCTCTGTTTATCCTATTTTCCCGTACACGTATTACGTCCCTTGGCAATGAAATGTCAACAAGTATCATTCTGCGTGCCATAGAGTGCACGTTTCATTTCTGATGTGTGCATATCTGTTGAAAGTGCGTATACATATGAAAAACTTACGGTGGAACGCATTGTTGGCTTGTCATGGCTTGTACATGCAACTTCTGGGCTCACTTGAGAAGCGATTAACGTTGTGTCTTGATACAGGTTTGCTGCAATAATTATAACAATAGTCATATTAACAATCATAACAACAAGCCAGATAATATTGTACATATTCTATACGTATTACTATTATGAATAATAATCATATGTACTATCAGATCGCGTAAAAATCTAAGTTATCTCTGTTTATCCTATTTTCCCGTACACGTATTACGTCCCTTGGCAATGAAATGTCAACAAGTATCATTCTGCGTGCCATAGAGTGCACGTTTCATTTCTGATGTGTGCATATCTGTTGAAAGTGCGTATACATATGAAAAACTTACGGTGGAACGCATTGTTGGCTTGTCATGGCGTGTACATGCAACTTCTGGGCTCACTTGAGAAGCGATTAACGTTGTGTCTTGATACAGGTTTGCTGCAATAATTATAACAATAGTCATATTAACAATCATAACAACAAGCCAGATAATATTGTACATATTCAATACGTATTACTATTATGAATAATAATCATATGTACTATCAGATCGCGTAAAAATCTAAGTTATCTCTGTTTATCCTATTTTCCCGTACACGTATTACGTCCCTTGGCAATAAAATGTCAACAAGTATCATTCTGCGTGCCATAGAGTGCACGTTTCATTTCTGATGTGTGCATATCTGTTGAAAGTGCGTATACATATGAAAAACTTACGGTGGAACGCATTGTTGGCTTGTCATGGCTTGTACATGCAACTTCTGGGCTCACTTGAGAAGCGATTAACGTTGTGTCTTGATACAGGTTTGCTGCAATAATTATAACAATAGTCATATTAACAATCATAACAACAAGCCAGATAATATTGTACATATTCTATACGTATTACTATTATGAATAATAATCATATGTACTATCAGATCGCGTAAAAATCTAAGTTATCTCTGTTTATCCTATTTTCCCGTACACGTTTTACGTCCCTTGGCAATGAAATGTCAACAAGTATCATTCTGCGTGCCATAGAGTGCCCGTTTCATTTCTGACTTGTGCATATCTGTTGAAAGTACGTATACATATGAAAAACTTACGGTGGAACGCATTGTTGGCTTGTCATGGCTTGTACATGCAACATCTGGGCTCACTTGAGAAGCGATTAACGTTGTGTCTTGATACAGGTTTGCTGCAATAATTATCACAATAGTCATATTAACAATCATAACAACAAGCCAGATAATATTGTACATATTCTATACGTATTACTATTATGAATAATAATCATATGTACTATCAGATCGCGTAAAAATCTAAGTTATCTCTGTTTATCCTATTTTCCCGTACACGTATTACGTCCCTTGGCAATGAAATGTCAACAAGTATCATTCTGCGTGCCATAGAGTGCACGTTTCATTTCTGATGTGTGCATATCTGTTGAAAGTGCGTATACATATGAAAAACTTACGGTGGAACGCATTGTTGGCTTGTCATGGCGTGTACATGCAACTTCTGGGCTCACTTGAGAAGCGATTAACGTTGTGTCTTGATACAGGTTTGCTGCAATAATTATATCAATAGTCATATTAACAATCATAACAACAAGCCAGATAATATTGTACATATTCTATACGTATTACTATTATGAATAATAATCATATGTACTATCAGATCGCGTAAAAATCTAAGTTATCTCTGTTTATCCTATTTTCCCGTACACGTATTACGTCCCTTGGCAATAAAATGTCAACAAGTATCATTATGCGTGCCATAGAGTGCACGTTTCATTTCTGATGTGTGCATATCTGTTGAAAGTGAGTATACATATGAAAAACTTACGGTGGAACGCATTGTTGGCTTGTCATGGCTTGTACATGCAACTTCTGGGCTCACTTGAGAAGCGATTAACGTTGTGTCTTGATACAGGTTTGCTGCAATAATTATAACAATAGTCATATTAACAATCATAACAACAAGCCAGATAATATTGTACATATTCTATACGTATTACTATTATGAATAATAATCATATGTACTATCAGATCGCGTAAAAATCTAAGTTATCTCTGTTTATCCTATTTTCCCGTACACGTATTACGTCCCTTGGCAATGAAATGTCAACAAGTATCATTCTGCGTGCCATAGAGTGCACGTTTCATTTCTGATGTGTGCATATCTGTTGAAAGTGCGTATACATATGAAAAACTTACGGTGGAACGCATTGTTGGCTTGTCATGGCTTGTACATGCAACTTCTGGGCTCACTTGAGAAGCGATTAACGTTGTGTCTTGATACAGGTTTGCTGCAATAATTATAACAATAGTCATATTAACAATCATAACAACAAGCCAGATAATATTGTACATATTCTATACGTATTACTATTATGAATAATAATCATATGTACTATCAGATCGCGTAAAAATCTAAGTTATCTCTGTTTATCCTATTTTCCCGTACACGTATTACGTCCCTTGGCAATAAAATGTCAACAAGTATCATTCTGCGTGCCATAGAGTGCACGTTTCATTTCTGATGTGTGCATATCTGTTGAAAGTGCGTATACATATGAAAAACTTACGGTGGAACGCATTGTTGGCTTGTCATGGCTTGTACATGCAACTTCTGGGCTCACTTGAGAAGCGATTAACGTTGTGTCTTGATACAGGTTTGCTGCAATAATTATAACAATAGTCATATTAACAATCATAACAACAAGCCAGATAATATTGTACATATTCTATACGTATTACTATTATGAATAATAATCATATGTACTATCAGATCGCGTAAAAATCTAAGTTATCTCTGTTTATCCTATTTTCCCGTACACGTATTACGTCCCTTGGCAATGAAATGTCAACAAGTATCATTCTGCGTGCCATAGAGTGCCCGTTTCATTTCTGACTTGTGCATATCTGTTGAAAGTACGTATACATATGAAAAACTTACGGTGGAACGCATTGTTGGCTTGTCATGGCTTGTACATGCAACTTCTGGGCTCACTTGAGAAGCGATTAACGTTGTGTCTTGATACAGGTTTGCTGCAATAATTATAACAATAGTCATATTAACAATCATAACAACAAGCCAGATAATATTGTACATATTCTATACGTATTACTATTATGAATAATAATCATATGTACTATCAGATCGCGTAAAAATCTAAGTTATCTCTGTTTATCCTATTTTCCCGTACACGTATTACGTCCCTTGGCAATGAAATGTCAACAAGTATCATTCTGCGTGCCATAGAGTGCACGTTTCATTTCTGATGTGTGCATATCTGTTGAAAGTGCGTATACATATGAAAAACTTACGCTGGAACGCATTGTTGGCTTGTCATGGCTTGTACATGCAACTTCTGGGCTCACTTGAGAAGCGATTAACGTTGTGTCTTGATACAGGTTTGCTGCAATAATTATAACAATAGTCATATTAACAATCATAACAACAAGCCAGATAATATTGTACATATTCTATACGTATTACTATTATGAATAATAATCATATGTACTATCAGATCGCGTAAAAATCTAAGTTATCTCTGTTTATCCTATTTTCCCGTACACGTATTACGTCCCTTGGCAATGAAATGTCAACAAGTATCATTCTGCGTGCCATAGAGTGCCCGTTTCATTTCTGACTTGTGCATATCTGTTGAAAGTACGTATACATATGAAAAACTTACGGTGGAACGCATTGTTGGCTTGTCATGGCTTGTACATGCAACTTCTGGGCTCACTTGAGAAGCGATTAACGTTGTGTCTTGATACAGGTTTGCTGCAATAATTATAACAATAGTCATATTAACAATCATAACAACAAGCCAGATAATATTGTACATATTCTATACGTATTACTATTATGAATAATAATCATATGTACTATCAGATCGCGTAAAAATCTAAGTTATCTCTGTTTATCCTATTTTCCCGTACACGTATTACGTCCCTTGGCAATGAAATGTCAACAAGTATCATTCTGCGTGCCATAGAGTGCACGTTTCATTTCTGATGTGTGCATATCTGTTGAAAGTGCGTATACATATGAAAAACTTACGGTGGAACGCATTGTTGGCTTGTCATGGCTTGTACATGCAACTTCTGGGCTCACTTGAGAAGCGATTAACGTTGTGTCTTGATACAGGTTTGCTGCAATAATTATAACAATAGTCATATTAACAATCATAACAACAAGCCAGATAATATTGTACATATTCTATACGTATTACTATTATGAATAATAATCATATGTACTATCAGATCGCGTAAAAATCTAAGTTATCTCTGTTTATCCTATTTTCCCGTACACGTATTACGTCCCTTGGCAATGAAATGTCAACAAGTATCATTCTGCGTGCCATAGAGTGCACGTTTCATTTCTGATGTGTGCATATCTGTTGAAAGTGCGTATACATATGAAAAACTTACGGTGGAACGCATTGTTGGCTTGTCATGGCGTGTACATGCAACTTCTGGGCTCACTTGAGAAGCGATTAACGTTGTGTCTTGATACAGGTTTGCTGCAATAATTATAACAATAGTCATATTAACAATCATAACAACAAGCCAGATAATATTGTACATATTCAATACGTATTACTATTATGAATAATAATCATATGTACTATCAGATCGCGTAAAAATCTAAGTTATCTCTGTTTATCCTATTTTCCCGTACACGTATTACGTCCCTTGGCAATAAAATGTCAACAAGTATCATTCTGCGTGCCATAGAGTGCACGTTTCATTTCTGATGTGTGCATATCTGTTGAAAGTGCGTATACATATGAAAAACTTACGGTGGAACGCATTGTTGGCTTGTCATGGCTTGTACATGCAACTTCTGGGCTCACTTGAGAAGCGATTAACGTTGTGTCTTGATACAGGTTTGCTGCAATAATTATAACAATAGTCATATTAACAATCATAACAACAAGCCAGATAATATTGTACATATTCTATACGTATTACTATTATGAATAATAATCATATGTACTATCAGATCGCGTAAAAATCTAAGTTATCTCTGTTTATCCTATTTTCCCGTACACGTATTACGTCCCTTGGCAATGAAATGTCAACAAGTATCATTCTGCGTGCCATAGAGTGCACGTTTCATTTCTGATGTGTGCATATCTGTTGAAAGTGCGTATACATATGAAAAACTTACGGTGGAACGCATTGTTGGCTTGTCATGGCGTGTACATGCAACTTCTGGGCTCACTTGAGAAGCGATTAACGTTGTGTCTTGATACAGGTTTGCTGCAATAATTATAACAATAGTCATATTAACAATCATAACAACAAGCCAGATAATATTGTACATATTCTATACGTATTACTATTATGAATAATAATCATATGTACCATCAGATCGCGTAAAAATCTAAGTTATCTCTGTTTATCCTATTTTCCCGTACACGTATTACGTCCCTTGGCAATAAAATGTCAACAAGTATCATTCTGCGTGCCATAGAGTGCACGTTTCATTTCTGGTGTGTGCATATCTGTTGAAAGTGCGTATACATATGAAAAACTTACGGTGGAACGCATTGTTGGCTTGTCATGGCTTGTATATGCAACTTCTGGGCTCACTTGAGAAGCGATTAACGTTGTGTCTTGATACAGGTTTGCTGCAATAATTATAACAATAGTCATATTAACAATCATAACAACAAGCCAGATAATATTGTACATATTCTATACGTATTACTATTATGAATAATAATCATATGTACTATCAGATCGCGTAAAAATCTAAGTTATCTCTGTTTATCCTATTTTCCCGTACACGTATTACGTCCCTTGGCAATGAAATGTCAACAAGTATCATTCTGCGTGCCATAGAGTGCACGTTTCATTTCTGATGTGTGCATATCTGTTGAAAGTGCGTATACATATGAAAAACTTACGGTGGAACGCATTGTTGGCTTGTCATGGCTTGTACATGCAACTTCTGGGCTCACTTGAGAAGCGATTAACGTTGTGTCTTGATACAGGTTTGCTGCAATAATTATAACAATAGTCATATTAACAATCATAACAACAAGCCAGATAATATTGTACATATTCTATACGTATTACTATTATGAATAATAATCATATGTACTATCAGATCGCGTAAAAATCTAAGTTATCTCTGTTTATCCTATTTTCCCGTACACGTATTACGTCCCTTGGCAATGAAATGTCAACAAGTATCATTCTGCGTGCCATAGAGTGCACGTTTCATTTCTGATGTGTGCATATCTGTTGAAAGTGCGTATACATATGAAAAACTTACGGTGGAACGCATTGTTGGCTTGTCATGGCTTGTACATGCAACTTCTGGGCTCACTTGAGAAGCGATTAACGTTGTGTCTTGATACAGGTTTGCTGCAATAATTATAACAATAGTCATATTAACAATCATAACAACAAGCCAGATAATATTGTACATATTCTATACGTATCACTATTATGAATAATAATCATATGTACTATCAGATCGCGTAAAAATCTAAGTTATCTCTGTTTATCCTTTTTTCCCGTACACGTATTACGTCCCTTGGCAATGAAATGTCAACAAGTATCATTCTGCGTGCCATAGAGTGCACGTTTCATTTCTGATGTGTGCATATCTGTTGAAAGTGCGTATACATATGAAAAACTTACGGTGGAACGCATTGTTGGCTTGTCATGGCTTGTACATGCAACTTCAGGGCTCACTTGAAAAGCGATTAACGTTGTGCCTTGATACAGGTTTGCTGCAATAATTATAACAATAGTCATATTAACAATCATAACAACAAGCCAGATAATATTGTACATATTCTATACGTATTACTATTATGAATAATAATCATATGTACTATCAGATCGCGTAAAAATCTAAGTTATCTCTGTTTATCTTATTTTCCCGTACACGTATTACGTCCCTTGGCAATGAAATGTCAACAAGTATCATTCTGCGTGCCATAGAGTGCATGTTTCATTTCTGATGTGTGCATATCTGTTGAAAGTGCGTATACATATGAAAAAGTTACGGTGGAACGCATTGTTGGCTTGTCATGGCTTGTACATGCAACTTCTGGGCTCACTTGAGAAGCGATTAACGTTGTGTCTTGATACAGGTTTGCTGCAATAATTATAACAATAGTCATATTAACAATCATAACAACAAGCCAGATAATATTGTACATATTCTATACGTATTACTATTATGAATAATAATCATATGTACTATCAGATCGCGTAACAATCTAAGTTATCTCTGTTTATCCTATTTTCCCGTACACGTATTACGTCCCTTGGCAATAAAATGTCAACAAGTATCATTCTGCGTGCCATAGAGTGCACGTTTCATTTCTGACGTGTGCATATATGTTGAAAGTGCGTATACATATGAAAAACTTACGGTGGAACGCATTGTTGGCTTGGCATGGCTTGTACATGCAACTTCTGGGCTCACTTGAGAAGCGATTAACGTTGTGTCTTGATACAGGTTTGCTGCAATAATTTATAACAATAGTCATATTAACAATCATAACAACAAGCCAGATAATATTGTACATATTCTATACGTATTACTATTATGAATAATAATCATATGTACTATCAGATCGCGTAAAAATCTAAGTTATCTCTGTTTATCCTATTTTCCCGTACACGTATTACGTCCCTTGGCAATGAAATGTCAACAAGTATCATTCTGCGTGCCATAGAGTGCACGTTTCATTTCTGATGTGTGCATATCTGTTGAAAGTGCGTATACATATGAAAAACTTACGGTGGAACGCATTGTTGGCTTGTCATGGCGTGTACATGCAACTTCTGGGCTCACTTGAGAAGCGATTAACGTTGTGTCTTGATACAGGTTTGCTGCAATAATTATAACAATAGTCATATTAACAATCATAACAACAAGCCAGATAATATTGTACATATTCTATACGTATTACTATTATGAATAATAATCATATGTACTATCAGATCGCGTAAAAATCTAAGTTATCTCTGTTTATCCTATTTTCCCGTACACGTATTACGTCCCTTGGCAATAAAATGTCAACAAGTATCATTCTGCGTGCCATAGAGTGCACGTTTCATTTCTGATGTGTGCATATCTGTTGAAAGTGCGTATACATATGAAAAACTTACGGTGGAACGCATTGTTGGCTTGTCATGGCTTGTACATGCAACTTCTGGGCTCACTTGAGAAGCGATTAACGTTGTGTCTTGATACAGGTTTGCTGCAATAATTATAACAATAGTCATATTAACAATCATAACAACAAGCCAGATAATATTGTACATATTCTATACGTATTACTATTATGAATAATAATCATATGTACTATCAGATCGCGTAAAAATCTAAGTTATCTCTGTTTATCCTATTTTCCCGTACACGTATTACGTCCCTTGGCAATGAAATGTCAACAAGTATCATTCTGCGTGCCATAGAGTGCACGTTTCATTTCTGATGTGTGCATATCTGTTGAAAGTGCGTATACATATGAAAAACTTACGGTGGAACGCATTGTTGGCTTGTCATGGCTTGTACATGCAACTTCTGGGCTCACTTGAGAAGCGATTAACGTTGTGTCTAGATACAGGTTTGCTGCAATAATTATAACAATAGTCATATTAACAATCATAACAACAAGCCAGATAATATTGTACATATTCTATACGTATCACTATTATGAATAATAATCATATGTACTATCAGATCGCGTAAAAATCTAAGTTATCTCTGTTTATCCTTTTTTCCCGTACACGTATTACGTCCCTTGGCAATGAAATGTCAACAAGTATCATTCTGCGTGCCATAGAGTGCACGTTTCATTTCTGATGTGTGCATATCTGTTGAAAGTGCGTATACATATGAAAAACTTACGGTGGAACGCATTGTTGGCTTGTCATGGCTTGTACATGCAACTTCTGGGCTCACTTGAAAAGCGATTAACGTTGTGCCTTGATACAGGTTTGCTGCAATAATTATAACAATAGTCATATTAACAATCATAACAACAAGCCAGATAATATTGTACATATTCTATACGTATTACTATTATGAATAATAATCATATGTACTATCAGATCGCGTAAAAATCTAAGTTATCTCTGTTTATCTTATTTTCCCGTACACGTATTACGTCCCTTGGCAATGAAATGTCAACAAGTATCATTCTGCGTGCCATAGAGTGCATGTTTCATTTCTGATGTGTGCATATCTGTTGAAAGTGCGTATACATATGAAAAACTTACGGTGGAACGCATTGTTGGCTTGTCATGGCTTGTACATGCAACTTCTGGGCTCACTTGAGAAGCGATTAACGTTGTGTCTTGATACAGGTTTGCTGCAATAATTATAACAATAGTCATATTAACAATCATAACAACAAGCCAGATAATATTGTACATATTCTATACGTATTACTATTATGAATAATAATCATATGTACTATCAGATCGCGTAACAATCTAAGTTATCTCTGTTTATCCTATTTTCCCGTACACGTATTACGTCCCTTGGCAATAAAATGTCAACAAGTATCATTCTGCGTGCCATAGAGTGCACGTTTCATTTCTGACGTGTGCATATATGTTGAAAGTGCGTATACATATGAAAAACTTACGGTGGAACGCATTGTTGGCTTGGCATGGCTTGTACATGCAACTTCTGGGCTCACTTGAGAAGCGATTAACGTTGTGTCTTGATACAGGTTTGCTGCAATAATTTATAACAATAGTCATATTAACAATCATAACAACAAGCCAGATAATATTGTACATATTCTATACGTATTACTATTATGAATAATAATCATATGTACTATCAGATCGCGTAAAAATCTAAGTTATCTCTGTTTATCCTATTTTCCCGTACACGTATTACGTCCCTTGGCAATGAAATGTCAACAAGTATCATTCTGCGTGCCATAGAGTGCACGTTTCATTTCTGATGTGTGCATATCTGTTGAAAGTGCGTATACATATGAAAAACTTACGGTGGAACGCATTGTTGGCTTGTCATGGCGTGTACATGCAACTTCTGGGCTCACTTGAGAAGCGATTAACGTTGTGTCTTGATACAGGTTTGCTGCAATAATTATAACAATAGTCATATTAACAATCATAACAACAAGCCAGATAATATTGTACATATTCTATACGTATTACTATTATGAATAATAATCATATGTACTATCAGATCGCGTAAAAATCTAAGTTATCTCTGTTTATCCTATTTTCCCGTACACGTATTACGTCCCTTGGCAATAAAATGTCAACAAGTATCATTCTGCGTGCCATAGAGTGCACGTTTCATTTCTGATGTGTGCATATCTGTTGAAAGTGCGTATACATATGAAAAACTTACGGTGGAACGCATTGTTGGCTTGTCATGGCTTGTACATGCAACTTCTGGGCTCACTTGAGAAGCGATTAACGTTGTGTCTTGATACAGGTTTGCTGCAATAATTATAACAATAGTCATATTAACAATCATAACAACAAGCCAGATAATATTGTACATATTCTATACGTATTACTATCATGAATAATAATCATATGTACTATCAGATCGCGTAAAAATCTAAGTTATCTCTGTTTATCCTATTTTCCCGTACACGTATTACGTCCCTTGGCAATGAAATGTCAACAAGTATCATTCTGCGTGCCATAGAGTGCACGTTTCATTTCTGATGTGTGCATATCTGTTGAAAGTGCGTATACATATGAAAAACTTACGGTGGAACGCATTGTTGGCTTGTCATGGCTTGTACATGCAACTTCTGGGCTCACTTGAGAAGCGATTAACGTTGTGTCTTGATAAAGGTTTGCTGCAATAATTATAACAATAGTCATATTAACAATCATAACAACAAGCCAGATAATATTGTACATATTCTATACGTATTACTATTATGAATAATAATCATATGTACTATCAGATCGCGTAAAAATCTAAGTTATCTCTGTTTATCCTTTTTTCCCGTACACGTATTACGTCCCTTGGCAATGAAATGTCAACAAGTATCATTCTGCGTG
>JAWPHD010022852.1:0-23858 GCA_037043455.1 Cyrtodaria siliqua | reverse complement strand
AGATTTTTACGCGATCTGATAGTACATATGATTATTATTCATAATAGTAATACGTATAGAATATGTACAATATTATCTGGCTTGTTGTTATGATTGTTAATATGACTATTGTTATAATTATTGCAGCAAACCTGTATCAAGACACAACGTTAATCGCTTTTCAAGTGAGCCCAGAAGTTGCATGTACAAGCCATGACAAGCCAACAATGCGTTCCACCGTAAGTTTTTCATATGTATACGCACTTTCAACAGATATGCACACATCAGAAATGAAACGTGCACTCTATGGCACGCAGAATGATACTTGTTGACATTTCATTGCCAAGGGACGTAATACGTGTACGGCAAAATAGGACAAACAGAGATAACTTAGATTTTTACGCGATCTGATAGTACATATGATTATTATTCATAATAGTAATACGTATAGAATATGTACAATATTATCTGGCTTGTTGTTATGATTGTTAATATGACTATTGTTATAATTATTGCAGCAAACCTGTATCAAGACACAACGTTAATCGCTTTTCAAGTGAGCCCAGAAGTTGCATGTACAAGCCATGACAAGCCAACAATGCGTTCCACCGTAAGTTTTTCATATGTATACGCACTTTCAACAGATATGCACACATCAGAAATGAAACGTGCACTCTATGGCACGCAGAATGATACTTGTTGACATTTCATTGCCAAGGGACGTAATACGTGTACGGGAAAATAGGACAAACAGAGATAACTTAGATTTTTACGCGATCTGATAGTACATATGATTATTATTCATAATAGTAATACGTAAAGAATATGTACAATATTATCTGGCTTGTTGTTATGATTGTTAATATGACTATTGTTATAATTATTGCAGCAAACCTGTATCAAGACACAACGTTAATCGCTTCTCAAGTGAGCCCAGAAGTTGCATGTACAAGCCATGACAAGCCAACAATGCGTTCCACCGTAAGTTTTTCATATGTATACGTACTTTCAACAGATATGCACAAGTCAGAAATGAAACGGGCACTCTATGGCACGCAGAATGATACTTGTTGACATTTCATTGCCAAGGGACGTAATACGTGTACGGGAAAATAGGAGAAACAGAGATAACTTAGATTTTTACGCGATCTGATAGTACATATGATTATTATTCATAATAGTAATACGTATAGAATATGTACAATATTATCTGGCTTGTTGTTATGATTGTTAATATGACTATTGTTATAATTATTGCAGCAAACCTGTATCAAGACACAACGTTAATCGCTTTTCAAGTGAGCCCAGAAGTTGCATGTACAAGCCATGACAAGCCAACAATGCGTTCCACCGTAAGTTTTTCATATGTATACGCACTTTCAACAGATATGCACACATCAGAAATGAAACGTGCACTCTATGGCACGCAGAATGATACTTGTTGACATTTCATTGCCAAGGGACGTAATACGTGTACGGGAAAATAGGACAAACAGAGATAACTTAGATTTTTACGCGATCTGATAGTACATATGATTATTATTCATAATAGTAATACGTAAAGAATATGTACAATATTATCTGGCTTGTTGTTATGATTGTTAATATGACTATTGTTATAATTATTGCAGCAAACCTGTATCAAGACACAACGTTAATCGCTTTTCAAGTGAGCCCAGAAGTTGCATGTACAAGCCATGACAAGCCAACAATGCGTTCCACCGTAAGTTTTTCATATGTATACGCACTTTCAACAGATATGCACACATCAGAAATGAAACGTGCACTCTATGGCACGCAGAATGATACTTGTTGACATTTCATTGCCAAGGGACGTAATACGTGTACGGCAAAATAGGACAAACAGAGATAACTTAGATTTTTACGCGATCTGATAGTACATATGATTATTATTCATAATAGTAATACGTATAGAATATGTACAATATTATCTGGCTTGTTGTTATGATTGTTAATATGACTATTGTTATAATTATTGCAGCAAACCTGTATCAAGACACAACGTTAATCGCTTTTCAAGTGAGCCCAGAAGTTGCATGTACAAGCCATGACAAGCCAACAATGCGTTCCACCGTAAGTTTTTCATATGTATACGCACTTTCAACAGATATGCACACATCAGAAATGAAACGTGCACTCTATGGCACGCAGAATGATACTTGTTGACATTTCATTGCCAAGGGACGTAATACGTGTACGGGAAAATAGGACAAACAGAGATAACTTAGATTTTTACGCGATCTGATAGTACATATGATTATTATTCATAATAGTAATACGTATAGAATATGTACAATATTATCTGGCTTGTTGTTATGATTGTTAATATGACTATTGTTATAATTATTGCAGCAAACCTGTATCAAGACACAACGTTAATCGCTTTTCAAGTGAGCCCAGAAGTTGCATGTACAAGCCATGACAAGCCAACAATGCGTTCCACCGTAAGTTTTTCATATGTATACGCACTTTCAACAGATATGCACACATCAGAAATGAAACGTGCACTCTATGGCACGCAGAATGATACTTGTTGACATTTCATTGCCAAGGGACGTAATACGTGTACGGGAAAATAGGACAAACAGAGATAACTTAGATTTTTACGCGATCTGATAGTACATATGATTATTATTCATAATAGTAATACGTAAAGAATATGTACAATATTATCTGGCTTGTTGTTATGATTGTTAATATGACTATTGTTATAATTATTGCAGCAAACCTGTATCAAGACACAACGTTAATCGCTTCTCAAGTGAGCCCAGAAGTTGCATGTACAAGCCATGACAAGCCAACAATGCGTTCCACCGTAAGTTTTTCATATGTATACGTACTTTCAACAGATATGCACAAGTCAGAAATGAAACGGGCACTCTATGGCACGCAGAATGATACTTGTTGACATTTCATTGCCAAGGGACGTAATACGTGTACGGGAAAATAGGAGAAACAGAGATAACTTAGATTTTTACGCGATCTGATAGTACATATGATTATTATTCATAATAGTAATACGTATAGAATATGTACAATATTATCTGGCTTGTTGTTATGATTGTTAATATGACTATTGTTATAATTATTGCAGCAAACCTGTATCAAGACACAACGTTAATCGCTTTTCAAGTGAGCCCAGAAGTTGCATGTACAAGCCATGACAAGCCAACAATGCGTTCCACCGTAAGTTTTTCATATGTATACGCACTTTCAACAGATATGCACACATCAGAAATGAAACGTGCACTCTATGGCACGCAGAATGATACTTGTTGACATTTCATTGCCAAGGGACGTAATACGTGTACGGCAAAATAGGACAAACAGAGATAACTTAGATTTTTACGCGATCTGATAGTACATATGATTATTATTCATAATAGTAATACGTATAGAATATGTACAATATTATCTGGCTTGTTGTTATGATTGTTAATATGACTATTGTTATAATTATTGCAGCAAACCTGTATCAAGACACAACGTTAATCGCTTTTCAAGTGAGCCCAGAAGTTGCATGTACAAGCCATGACAAGCCAACAATGCGTTCCACCGTAAGTTTTTCATATGTATACGCACTTTCAACAGATATGCACACATCAGAAATGAAACGTGCACTCTATGGCACGCAGAATGATACTTGTTGACATTTCATTGCCAAGGGACGTAATACGTGTACGGGAAAATAGGACAAACAGAGATAACTTAGATTTTTACGCGATCTGATAGTACATATGATTATTATTCATAATAGTAATACGTAAAGAATATGTACAATATTATCTGGCTTGTTGTTATGATTGTTAATATGACTATTGTTATAATTATTGCAGCAAACCTGTATCAAGACACAACGTTAATCGCTTCTCAAGTGAGCCCAGAAGTTGCATGTACAAGCCATGACAAGCCAACAATGCGTTCCACCGTAAGTTTTTCATATGTATACGTACTTTCAACAGATATGCACAAGTCAGAAATGAAACGGGCACTCTATGGCACGCAGAATGATACTTGTTGACATTTCATTGCCAAGGGACGTAATACGTGTACGGGAAAATAGGACAAACAGAGATAACTTAGATTTTTACGCGATCTGATAGTACATATGATTATTATTCATAATAGTAATACGTATAGAATATGTACAATATTATCTGGCTTGTTGTTATGATTGTTAATATGACTATTGTTATAATTATTGCAGCAAACCTGTATCAAGACACAACGTTAATCGCTTTTCAAGTGAGCCCAGAAGTTGCATGTACAAGCCATGACAAGCCAACAATGCGTTCCACCGTAAGTTTTTCATATGTATACGCACTTTCAACAGATATGCACACATCAGAAATGAAACGTGCACTCTATGGCACGCAGAATGATACTTGTTGACATTTCATTGCCAAGGGACGTAATACGTGTACGGGAAAATAGGACAAACAGAGATAACTTAGATTTTTACGCGATCTGATAGTACATATGATTATTATTCATAATAGTAATACGTAAAGAATATGTACAATATTATCTGGCTTGTTGTTATGATTGTTAATATGACTATTGTTATAATTATTGCAGCAAACCTGTATCAAGACACAACGTTAATCGCTTTTCAAGTGAGCCCAGAAGTTGCATGTACAAGCCATGACAAGCCAACAATGCGTTCCACCGTAAGTTTTTCATATGTATACGCACTTTCAACAGATATGCACACATCAGAAATGAAACGTGCACTCTATGGCACGCAGAATGATACTTGTTGACATTTCATTGCCAAGGGACGTAATACGTGTACGGCAAAATAGGACAAACAGAGATAACTTAGATTTTTACGCGATCTGATAGTACATATGATTATTATTCATAATAGTAATACGTATAGAATATGTACAATATTATCTGGCTTGTTGTTATGATTGTTAATATGACTATTGTTATAATTATTGCAGCAAACCTGTATCAAGACACAACGTTAATCGCTTTTCAAGTGAGCCCAGAAGTTGCATGTACAAGCCATGACAAGCCAACAATGCGTTCCACCGTAAGTTTTTCATATGTATACGCACTTTCAACAGATATGCACACATCAGAAATGAAACGTGCACTCTATGGCACGCAGAATGATACTTGTTGACATTTCATTGCCAAGGGACGTAATACGTGTACGGGAAAATAGGACAAACAGAGATAACTTAGATTTTTACGCGATCTGATAGTACATATGATTATTATTCATAATAGTAATACGTAAAGAATATGTACAATATTATCTGGCTTGTTGTTATGATTGTTAATATGACTATTGTTATAATTATTGCAGCAAACCTGTATCAAGACACAACGTTAATCGCTTCTCAAGTGAGCCCAGAAGTTGCATGTAAAAGCCATGACAAGCCAACAATGCGTTCCACCGTAAGTTTTTCATATGTATACGTACTTTCAACAGATATGCACAAGTCAGAAATGAAACGGGCACTCTATGGCACGCAGAATGATACTTGTTGACATTTCATTGCCAAGGGACGTAATATGTGTACGGGAAAATAGGACAAACAGAGATAACTTAGATTTTTACGCGATCTGATAGTACATATGATTATTATTCATAATAGTAATACGTATAGAATATGTACAATATTATCTGGCTTGTTGTTATGATTGTTAATATGACTATTGTTATAATTATTGCAGCAAACCTGTATCAAGACACAACGTTAATCGCTTTTCAAGTGAGCCCAGAAGTTGCATGTACAAGCCATGACAAGCCAACAATGCGTTCCACCGTAAGTTTTTCATATGTATACGCACTTTCAACAGATATGCACACATCAGAAATGAAACGTGCACTCTATGGCACGCAGAATGATACTTGTTGACATTTCATTGCCAAGGGACGTAATACGTGTACGGGAAAATAGGACAAACAGAGATAACTTAGATTTTTACGCGATCTGATAGTACATATGATTATTATTCATAATAGTAATACGTAAAGAATATGTACAATATTATCTGGCTTGTTGTTATGATTGTTAATATGACTATTGTTATAATTATTGCAGCAAACCTGTATCAAGACACAACGTTAATCGCTTTTCAAGTGAGCCCAGAAGTTGCATGTACAAGCCATGACAAGCCAACAATGCGTTCCACCGTAAGTTTTTCATATGTATACGCACTTTCAACAGATATGCACACATCAGAAATGAAACGTGCACTCTATGGCACGCAGAATGATACTTGTTGACATTTCATTGCCAAGGGACGTAATACGTGTACGGGAAAATAGGACAAACAGAGATAACTTAGATTTTTACGCGATCTGATAGTACATATGATTATTATTCATAATAGTAATACGTAAAGAATATGTACAATATTATCTGGCTTGTTGTTATGATTGTTAATATGACTATTGTTATAATTATTGCAGCAAACCTGTATCAAGACACAACGTTAATCGCTTCTCAAGTGAGCCCAGAAGTTGCATGTAAAAGCCATGACAAGCCAACAATGCGTTCCACCGTAAGTTTTTCATATGTATACGTACTTTCAACAGATATGCACAAGTCAGAAATGAAACGGGCACTCTATGGCACGCAGAATGATACTTGTTGACATTTCATTGCCAAGGGACGTAATACGTGTACGGGAAAATAGGACAAACAGAGATAACTTAGATTTTTACGCGATCTGATAGTACATATGATTATTATTCATAATAGTAATACGTAAAGAATATGTACAATATTATCTGGCTTGTTGTTATGATTGTTAATATGACTATTGTTATAATTATTGCAGCAAACCTGTATCAAGACACAACGTTAATCGCTTTTCAAGTGAGCCCAGAAGTTGCATGTACAAGCCATGACAAGCCAACAATGCGTTCCACCGTAAGTTTTTCATATGTATACGTACTTTCAACAGATATGCACAAGTCAGAAATGAAACGGGCACTCTATGGCACGCAGAATGATACTTGTTGACATTTCATTGCCAAGGGACGTAATACGTGTACGGGAAAATAGGAGAAACAGAGATAACTTAGATTTTTACGCGATCTGATAGTACATATGATTATTATTCATAATAGTAATACGTATAGAATATGTACAATATTATCTGGCTTGTTGTTATGATTGTTAATATGACTATTGTTATAATTATTGCAGCAAACCTGTATCAAGACACAACGTTAATCGCTTTTCAAGTGAGCCCAGAAGTTGCATGTACAAGCCATGACAAGCCAACAATGCGTTCCACCGTAAGTTTTTCATATGTATACGCACTTTCAACAGATATGCACACATCAGAAATGAAACGTGCACTCTATGGCACGCAGAATGATACTTGTTGACATTTCATTGCCAAGGGACGTAATACGTGTACGGGAAAATAGGACAAACAGAGATAACTTAGATTTTTACGCGATCTGATAGTACATATGATTATTATTCATAATAGTAATACGTAAAGAATATGTACAATATTATCTGGCTTGTTGTTATGATTGTTAATATGACTATTGTTATAATTATTGCAGCAAACCTGTATCAAGACACAACGTTAATCGCTTCTCAAGTGAGCCCAGAAGTTGCATGTAAAAGCCATGACAAGCCAACAATGCGTTCCACCGTAAGTTTTTCATATGTATACGTACTTTCAACAGATATGCACAAGTCAGAAATGAAACGGGCACTCTATGGCACGCAGAATGATACTTGTTGACATTTCATTGCCAAGGGACGTAATATGTGTACGGGAAAATAGGACAAACAGAGATAACTTAGATTTTTACGCGATCTGATAGTACATATGATTATTATTCATAATAGTAATACGTATAGAATATGTACAATATTATCTGGCTTGTTGTTATGATTGTTAATATGACTATTGTTATAATTATTGCAGCAAACCTGTATCAAGACACAACGTTAATCGCTTTTCAAGTGAGCCCAGAAGTTGCATGTACAAGCCATGACAAGCCAACAATGCGTTCCACCGTAAGTTTTTCATATGTATACGCACTTTCAACAGATATGCACACATCAGAAATGAAACGGGCACTCTATGGCACGCAGAATGATACTTGTTGACATTTCATTGCCAAGGGACGTAATACGTGTACGGGAAAATAGGACAAACAGAGATAACTTAGATTTTTACGCGATCTGATAGTACATATGATTATTATTCATAATAGTAATACGTAAAGAATATGTACAATATTATCTGGCTTGTTGTTATGATTGTTAATATGACTATTGTTATAATTATTGCAGCAAACCTGTATCAAGACACAACGTTAATCGCTTCTCAAGTGAGCCCAGAAGTTGCATGTAAAAGCCATGACAAGCCAACAATGCGTTCCACCGTAAGTTTTTCATATGTATACGTACTTTCAACAGATATGCACAAGTCAGAAATGAAACGGGCACTCTATGGCACGCAGAATGATACTTGTTGACATTTCATTGCCAAGGGACGTAATACGTGTACGGGAAAATAGGACAAACAGAGATAACTTAGATTTTTACGCGATCTGATAGTACATATGATTATTATTCATAATAGTAATACGTAAAGAATATGTACAATATTATCTGGCTTGTTGTTATGATTGTTAATATGACTATTGTTATAATTATTGCAGCAAACCTGTATCAAGACACAACGTTAATCGCTTCTCAAGTGAGCCCAGAAGTTGCATGTACAAGCCATGACAAGCCAACAATGCGTTCCACCGTAAGTTTTTCATATGTATACGTACTTTCAACAGATATGCACAAGTCAGAAATGAAACGGGCACTCTATGGCACGCAGAATGATACTTGTTGACATTTCATTGCCAAGGGACGTAATACGTGTACGGGAAAATAGGAGAAACAGAGATAACTTAGATTTTTACGCGATCTGATAGTACATATGATTATTATTCATAATAGTAATACGTATAGAATATGTACAATATTATCTGGCTTGTTGTTATGATTGTTAATATGACTATTGTTATAATTATTGCAGCAAACCTGTATCAAGACACAACGTTAATCGCTTTTCAAGTGAGCCCAGAAGTTGCATGTACAAGCCATGACAAGCCAACAATGCGTTCCACCGTAAGTTTTTCATATGTATACGCACTTTCAACAGATATGCACACATCAGAAATGAAACGTGCACTCTATGGCACGCAGAATGATACTTGTTGACATTTCATTGCCAAGGGACGTAATACGTGTACGGGAAAATAGGACAAACAGAGATAACTTAGATTTTTACGCGATCTGATAGTACATATGATTATTATTCATAATAGTAATACGTAAAGAATATGTACAATATTATCTGGCTTGTTGTTATGATTGTTAATATGACTATTGTTATAATTATTGCAGCAAACCTGTATCAAGACACAACGTTAATCGCTTCTCAAGTGAGCCCAGAAGTTGCATGTAAAAGCCATGACAAGCCAACAATGCGTTCCACCGTAAGTTTTTCATATGTATACGTACTTTCAACAGATATGCACAAGTCAGAAATGAAACGGGCACTCTATGGCACGCAGAATGATACTTGTTGACATTTCATTGCCAAGGGACGTAATATGTGTACGGGAAAATAGGACAAACAGAGATAACTTAGATTTTTACGCGATCTGATAGTACATATGATTATTATTCATAATAGTAATACGTATAGAATATGTACAATATTATCTGGCTTGTTGTTATGATTGTTAATATGACTATTGTTATAATTATTGCAGCAAACCTGTATCAAGACACAACGTTAATCGCTTTTCAAGTGAGCCCAGAAGTTGCATGTACAAGCCATGACAAGCCAACAATGCGTTCCACCGTAAGTTTTTCATATGTATACGCACTTTCAACAGATATGCACACATCAGAAATGAAACGTGCACTCTATGGCACGCAGAATGATACTTGTTGACATTTCATTGCCAAGGGACGTAATACGTGTACGGGAAAATAGGACAAACAGAGATAACTTAGATTTTTACGCGATCTGATAGTACATATGATTATTATTCATAATAGTAATACGTAAAGAATATGTACAATATTATCTGGCTTGTTGTTATGATTGTTAATATGACTATTGTTATAATTATTGCAGCAAACCTGTATCAAGACACAACGTTAATCGCTTTTCAAGTGAGCCCAGAAGTTGCATGTACAAGCCATGACAAGCCAACAATGCGTTCCACCGTAAGTTTTTCATATGTATACGCACTTTCAACAGATATGCACACATCAGAAATGAAACGTGCACTCTATGGCACGCAGAATGATACTTGTTGAC
The DNA here is from genome assembly GCA_037043455.1 of Cyrtodaria siliqua. Classification (NCBI taxonomy): domain Eukaryota; kingdom Metazoa; phylum Mollusca; class Bivalvia; order Adapedonta; family Hiatellidae; genus Cyrtodaria; species Cyrtodaria siliqua. Next base: position 13,529 of record JAWPHD010022852.1, on the reverse strand, counting down.
ATTTCATTGCCAAGGGACGTAATACGTGTACGGGAAAATAGGACAAACAGAGATAACTTAGATTTTTACGCGATCTGATAGTACATATGATTATTATTCATAATAGTAATACGTAAAGAATATGTACAATATTATCTGGCTTGTTGTTATGATTGTTAATATGACTATTGTTATAATTATTGCAGCAAACCTGTATCAAGACACAACGTTAATCGCTTCTCAAGTGAGCCCAGAAGTTGCATGTAAAAGCCATGACAAGCCAACAATGCGTTCCACCGTAAGTTTTTCATATGTATACGTACTTTCAACAGATATGCACAAGTCAGAAATGAAACGGGCACTCTATGGCACGCAGAATGATACTTGTTGACATTTCATTGCCAAGGGACGTAATACGTGTACGGGAAAATAGGACAAACAGAGATAACTTAGATTTTTACGCGATCTGATAGTACATATGATTATTATTCATAATAGTAATACGTAAAGAATATGTACAATATTATCTGGCTTGTTGTTATGATTGTTAATATGACTATTGTTATAATTATTGCAGCAAACCTGTATCAAGACACAACGTTAATCGCTTCTCAAGTGAGCCCAGAAGTTGCATGTACAAGCCATGACAAGCCAACAATGCGTTCCACCGTAAGTTTTTCATATGTATACGTACTTTCAACAGATATGCACAAGTCAGAAATGAAACGGGCACTCTATGGCACGCAGAATGATACTTGTTGACATTTCATTGCCAAGGGACGTAATACGTGTACGGGAAAATAGGAGAAACAGAGATAACTTAGATTTTTACGCGATCTGATAGTACATATGATTATTATTCATAATAGTAATACGTATAGAATATGTACAATATTATCTGGCTTGTTGTTATGATTGTTAATATGACTATTGTTATAATTATTGCAGCAAACCTGTATCAAGACACAACGTTAATCGCTTTTCAAGTGAGCCCAGAAGTTGCATGTACAAGCCATGACAAGCCAACAATGCGTTCCACCGTAAGTTTTTCATATGTATACGCACTTTCAACAGATATGCACACATCAGAAATGAAACGTGCACTCTATGGCACGCAGAATGATACTTGTTGACATTTCATTGCCAAGGGACGTAATACGTGTACGGGAAAATAGGACAAACAGAGATAACTTAGATTTTTACGCGATCTGATAGTACATATGATTATTATTCATAATAGTAATACGTAAAGAATATGTACAATATTATCTGGCTTGTTGTTATGATTGTTAATATGACTATTGTTATAATTATTGCAGCAAACCTGTATCAAGACACAACGTTAATCGCTTTTCAAGTGAGCCCAGAAGTTGCATGTACAAGCCATGACAAGCCAACAATGCGTTCCACCGTAAGTTTTTCATATGTATACGCACTTTCAACAGATATGCACACATCAGAAATGAAACGTGCACTCTATGGCACGCAGAATGATACTTGTTGACATTTCATTGCCAAGGGACGTAATACGTGTACGGCAAAATAGGACAAACAGAGATAACTTAGATTTTTACGCGATCTGATAGTACATATGATTATTATTCATAATAGTAATACGTATAGAATATGTACAATATTATCTGGCTTGTTGTTATGATTGTTAATATGACTATTGTTATAATTATTGCAGCAAACCTGTATCAAGACACAACGTTAATCGCTTTTCAAGTGAGCCCAGAAGTTGCATGTACAAGCCATGACAAGCCAACAATGCGTTCCACCGTAAGTTTTTCATATGTATACGCACTTTCAACAGATATGCACACATCAGAAATGAAACGTGCACTCTATGGCACGCAGAATGATACTTGTTGACATTTCATTGCCAAGGGACGTAATACGTGTACGGGAAAATAGGACAAACAGAGATAACTTAGATTTTTACGCGATCTGATAGTACATATGATTATTATTCATAATAGTAATACGTATAGAATATGTACAATATTATCTGGCTTGTTGTTATGATTGTTAATATGACTATTGTTATAATTATTGCAGCAAACCTGTATCAAGACACAACGTTAATCGCTTTTCAAGTGAGCCCAGAAGTTGCATGTACAAGCCATGACAAGCCAACAATGCGTTCCACCGTAAGTTTTTCATATGTATACGCACTTTCAACAGATATGCACACATCAGAAATGAAACGTGCACTCTATGGCACGCAGAATGATACTTGTTGACATTTCATTGCCAAGGGACGTAATACGTGTACGGGAAAATAGGACAAACAGAGATAACTTAGATTTTTACGCGATCTGATAGTACATATGATTATTATTCATAATAGTAATACGTAAAGAATATGTACAATATTATCTGGCTTGTTGTTATGATTGTTAATATGACTATTGTTATAATTATTGCAGCAAACCTGTATCAAGACACAACGTTAATCGCCTTTCAAGTGAGCCCAGAAGTTGCATGTACAAGCCATGACAAGCCAACAATGCGTTCCACCGTAAGTTTTTCATATGTATACGCACTTTCAACAGATATGCACACATCAGAAATGAAACGTGCACTCTATGGCACGCAGAATGATACTTGTTGACATTTCATTGCCAAGGGACGTAATACGTGTACGGGAAAATAGGACAAACAGAGATAACTTAGATTTTTACGCGATCTGATAGTACATATGATTATTATTCATAATAGTAATACGTAAAGAATATGTACAATATTATCTGGCTTGTTGTTATGATTGTTAATATGACTATTGTTATAATTATTGCAGCAAACCTGTATCAAGACACAACGTTAATCGCTTCTCAAGTGAGCCCAGAAGTTGCATGTAAAAGCCATGACAAGCCAACAATGCGTTCCACCGTAAGTTTTTCATATGTATACGTACTTTCAACAGATATGCACAAGTCAGAAATGAAACGGGCACTCTATGGCACGCAGAATGATACTTGTTGACATTTCATTGCCAAGGGACGTAATACGTGTACGGGAAAATAGGACAAACAGAGATAACTTAGATTTTTACGCGATCTGATAGTACATATGATTATTATTCATAATAGTAATACGTATACAATATGTACAATATTATCTGGCTTGTTGTTATGATTGTTAATATGACTATTGTTATAATTATTGCAGCAAACCTGTATCAAGACACAACGTTAATCGCTTTTCAAGTGAGCCCGGAAGTTGCATGTACAAGCCATGACAAGCCAACAATGCGTTCCACCGTAAGTTTTTCATATGTATACGCACTTTCAACAGATATGCACACATCAGAAATGAAACGTGCACTCTATGGCACGCAGAATGATACTTGTTGACATTTCATTGCCAAGGGACGTAATACGTGTACGGGAAAATAGGACAAACAGAGATAACTTAGATTTTTACGCGATCTGATAGTACATATGATTATTATTCATAATAGTAATACGTAAAGAATATGTACAATATTATCTGGCTTGTTGTTATGATTGTTAATATGACTATTGTTATAATTATTGCAGCAAACCTGTATCAAGACACAACGTTAATCGCTTTTCAAGTGAGCCCAGAAGTTGCATGTACAAGCCATGACAAGCCAACAATGCGTTCCACCGTAAGTTTTTCATATGTATACGCACTTTCAACAGATATGCACACATCAGAAATGAAACGTGCACTCTATGGCACGCAGAATGATACTTGTTGACATTTCATTGCCAAGGGACGTAATACGTGTACGGCAAAATAGGACAAACAGAGATAACTTAGATTTTTACGCGATCTGATAGTACATATGATTATTATTCATAATAGTAATACGTATAGAATATGTACAATATTATCTGGCTTGTTGTTATGATTGTTAATATGACTATTGTTATAATTATTGCAGCAAACCTGTATCAAGACACAACGTTAATCGCTTTTCAAGTGAGCCCAGAAGTTGCATGTACAAGCCATGACAAGCCAACAATGCGTTCCACCGTAAGTTTTTCATATGTATACGCACTTTCAACAGATATGCACACATCAGAAATGAAACGTGCACTCTATGGCACGCAGAATGATACTTGTTGACATTTCATTGCCAAGGGACGTAATACGTGTACGGGAAAATATTACAAACAGAGATAACTTAGATTTTTACGCGATCTGATAGTACATATGATTATTATTCATAATAGTAATACGTAAAGAATATGTACAATATTATCTGGCTTGTTGTTATGATTGTTAATATGACTATTGTTATAATTATTGCAGCAAACCTGTATCAAGACACAACGTTAATCGCTTCTCAAGTGAGCCCAGAAGTTGCATGTAAAAGCCATGACAAGCCAACAATGCGTTCCACCGTAAGTTTTTCATATGTATACGTACTTTCAACAGATATGCACAAGTCAGAAATGAAACGGGCACTCTATGGCACGCAGAATGATACTTGTTGACATTTCATTGCCAAGGGACGTAATACGTGTACGGGAAAATAGGACAAACAGAGATAACTTAGATTTTTACGCGATCTGATAGTACATATGATTATTATTCATAATAGTAATACGTATAGAATATGTACAATATTATCTGGCTTGTTGTTATGATTGTTAATATGACTATTGTTATAATTATTGCAGCAAACCTGTATCAAGACACAACGTTAATCGCTTTTCAAGTGAGCCCGGAAGTTGCATGTACAAGCCATGACAAGCCAACAATGCGTTCCACCGTAAGTTTTTCATATGTATACGCACTTTCAACAGATATGCACACATCAGAAATGAAACGTGCACTCTATGGCACGCAGAATGATACTTGTTGACATTTCATTGCCAAGGGACGTAATACGTGTACGGGAAAATAGGACAAACAGAGATAACTTAGATTTTTACGCGATCTGATAGTACATATGATTATTATTCATAATAGTAATACGTAAAGAATATGTACAATATTATCTGGCTTGTTGTTATGATTGTTAATATGACTATTGTTATAATTATTGCAGCAAACCTGTATCAAGACACAACGTTAATCGCTTTTCAAGTGAGCCCAGAAGTTGCATGTACAAGCCATGACAAGCCAACAATGCGTTCCACCGTAAGTTTTTCATATGTATACGCACTTTCAACAGATATGCACACATCAGAAATGAAACGTGCACTCTATGGCACGCAGAATGATACTTGTTGACATTTCATTGCCAAGGGACGTAATACGTGTACGGCAAAATAGGACAAACAGAGATAACTTAGATTTTTACGCGATCTGATAGTACATATGATTATTATTCATAATAGTAATACGTATAGAATATGTACAATATTATCTGGCTTGTTGTTATGATTGTTAATATGACTATTGTTATAATTATTGCAGCAAACCTGTATCAAGACACAACGTTAATCGCTTTTCAAGTGAGCCCAGAAGTTGCATGTACAAGCCATGACAAGCCAACAATGCGTTCCACCGTAAGTTTTTCATATGTATACGCACTTTCAACAGATATGCACACATCAGAAATGAAACGTGCACTCTATGGCACGCAGAATGATACTTGTTGACATTTCATTGCCAAGGGACGTAATACGTGTACGGGAAAATAGGACAAACAGAGATAACTTAGATTTTTACGCGATCTGATAGTACATATGATTATTATTCATAATAGTAATACGTAAAGAATATGTACAATATTATCTGGCTTGTTGTTATGATTGTTAATATGACTATTGTTATAATTATTGCAGCAAACCTGTATCAAGACACAACGTTAATCGCTTCTCAAGTGAGCCCAGAAGTTGCATGTAAAAGCCATGACAAGCCAACAATGCGTTCCACCGTAAGTTTTTCATATGTATACGTACTTTCAACAGATATGCACAAGTCAGAAATGAAACGGGCACTCTATGGCACGCAGAATGATACTTGTTGACATTTCATTGCCAAGGGACGTAATACGTGTACGGGAAAATAGGACAAACAGAGATAACTTAGATTTTTACGCGATCTGATAGTACATATGATTATTATTCATAATAGTAATACGTATAGAATATGTACAATATTATCTGGCTTGTTGTTATGATTGTTAATATGACTATTGTTATAATTATTGCAGCAAACCTGTATCAAGACACAACGTTAATCGCTTTTCAAGTGAGCCCAGAAGTTGCATGTACAAGCCATGACAAGCCAACAATGCGTTCCACCGTAAGTTTTTCATATGTATACGCACTTTCAACAGATATGCACACATCAGAAATGAAACGTGCACTCTATGGCACGCAGAATGATACTTGTTGACATTTCATTGCCAAGGGACGTAATACGTGTACGGGAAAATAGGACAAACAGAGATAACTTAGATTTTTACGCGATCTGATAGTACATATGATTATTATTCATAATAGTAATACGTAAAGAATATGTACAATATTATCTGGCTTGTTGTTATGATTGTTAATATGACTATTGTTATAATTATTGCAGCAAACCTGTATCAAGACACAACGTTAATCGCTTTTCAAGTGAGCCCAGAAGTTGCATGTACAAGCCATGACAAGCCAACAATGCGTTCCACCGTAAGTTTTTCATATGTATACGCACTTTCAACAGATATGCACACATCAGAAATGAAACGTGCACTCTATGGCACGCAGAATGATACTTGTTGACATTTCATTGCCAAGGGACGTAATACGTGTACGGCAAAATAGGACAAACAGAGATAACTTAGATTTTTACGCGATCTGATAGTACATATGATTATTATTCATAATAGTAATACGTATAGAATATGTACAATATTATCTGGCTTGTTGTTATGATTGTTAATATGACTATTGTTATAATTATTGCAGCAAACCTGTATCAAGACACAACGTTAATCGCTTCTCAAGTGAGCCCAGAAGTTGCATGTACAAGCCATGACAAGCCAACAATGCGTTCCACCGTAAGTTTTTCATATGTATACGCACTTTCAACAGATATGCACACATCAGAAATGAAACGGGCACTCTATGGCACGCAGAATGATACTTGTTGACATTTCATTGCCAAGGGACGTAATACGTGTACGGGAAAATAGGAGTAACAGAGATAACTTAGATTTTTACGCGATCTGATAGTACATATGATTATTATTCATAAGAGTAATACGTATAGAATATGTACAATATTATCTGGCTTGTTGTTATGATTGTTAATATGACTATTGTTATAATTATTGCAGCAAACCTGTATCAAGACACAACGTTAATCGCTTCTCAAGTGAGCCCAGAAGTTGCATGTACAAGCCATGACAAGCCAACAATGCGTTCCACCGTAAGTTTTTCATATGTATACGTACTTTCAACAGATATGCACAAGTCAGAAATGAAACGTGCACTCTATGGCACGCAGAATGATACTTGTTGACATTTCATTGCCAAGGGACGTAATGCGTGTACGGGCAAATAGGACAAACAGAGATAACTTAGATTTTTACGCGATCTGATAGTACATATGATTATTATTCATAATAGTAATACGTATAGAATATGTACAATATTATCTGGCTTGTTGTTATGATTGTTAATATGACTATTGTTATAATTGTTGCAGCAAACCTGTATCAAGACACAACGTTAATCGCTTCTCAAGTGAGCCCAGAAGTTGCATGTACAAGCCATGACAAGCCAACAATGCGTTCCACCGTAAGTTTTTCATATGTATACGTACTTTCAACAGATATGCACAAGTCAGAAATGAAACGGGCACTCTATGGCACGCAGAATGATACTTGTTGACATTTCATTGCCAAGGGACGTAATACGTGTACGGCAAAATAGGACAAACAGAGATAACTTAGATTTTTACGCGATCTGATAGTACATATGATTATTATTCATAAGAGTAATACGTATAGAATATGTACAATATTATCTGTCTTGTTGTTATGATTGTTAATATGACTATTGTTATAATTATTGCAGCAAACCTGTATCAAGACACAACGTTAATCGCTTCTCAAGTGAGCCCAGAAGTTGCATGTACAAGCCATGACAAGCCAACATTGCCTTCCACCGTAAGTTTATCATATGTATACGTACTTTCAACAGATATGCACAAGTCAGAAATGAAACGGGCACTCTATGGCACGCAGAATGATACTTGTTGACATTTCATTGCCAAGGGACGTAATACGTGTACGGCAAAATAGGACAAACAGAGATAACTTAGATTTTTACGCGATCTGATAGTACATATGATTATTATTCATAATAGTAATACGTATAGAATATGTACAATATTATCTGGCTTGTTGTTATGATTGTTAATATGACTATTGTTATAATTATTGCAGCAAACCTGTATCAAGACACAACGTTAATCGCTTCTCAAGTGAGCCCAGAAGTTGCATGTACAAGCCATGACAAGCCAACAATGCGTTCCACCGTAAGTTTTTCATATGTATACGCACTTTCAACAGATATGCACACATCAGAAATGAAACGTGCACTCTATGGCACGCAGAATGATACTTGTTGACATTTCATTGCCAAGGGACGTAATACGTGTACGGCAAAATAGGACAAACAGAGATAACTTAGATTTTTACGCGATCTGATAGTACATATGATTATTATTCATAATAGTAATACGTATAGAATATGTACAATATTATCTGGCTTGTTGTTATGATTGTTAATATGACTATTTTTATAATTATTGCAGCAAACCTGTATCAAGACACAACGTTAATCGCTTCTCAAGTGATCCCAGAAGTTGCATGTACAAGCCATAACAAGCCAACAATGCGTTCCACCGTAAGTTTTTCATATGTATACGTACTTTCAACAGATATGCACAAGTCAGAAATGAAACGGGCACTCTATGGCACGCAGAATGATACTTGTTGACATTTCATTGCCAAGGGACGTAATACGTGTACGGGAAAATAGGACAAACAGAGATAACTTAGATTTTTACGCGATCTGATAGTACATATGATTATTATTCATAATAGTAATACGTAAAGAATATGTACAATATTATCTGGCTTGTTGTTATGATTGTTAATATGACTATTGTTATAATTATTGCAGCAAACCTGTATCAAGACACAACGTTAATCGCTTCTCAAGTGAGCCCAGAAGTTGCATGTACAAGCCATGACAAGCCAACATTGCCTTCCACCGTAAGTTTATCATATGTATACGTACTTTCAACAGATATGCACAAGTCAGAAATGAAACGGGCACTCTATGGCACGCAGAATGATACTTGTTGACATTTCATTGCCAAGGGACGTAATACGTGTACGGCAAAATAGGACAAACAGAGATAACTTAGATTTTTACGCGATCTGATAGTACATATGATTATTATTCATAATAGTAATACGTATAGAATATGTACAATATTATCTGGCTTGTTGTTATGATTGTTAATATGACTATTGTTATAATTATTGCAGCAAACCTGTATCAAGACACAACGTTAATCGCTTCTCAAGTGAGCCCAGAAGTTGCATGTACAAGCCATGACAAGCCAACAATGCGTTCCACCGTAAGTTTTTCATATGTATACGCACTTTCAACAGATATGCACACATCAGAAATGAAACTGGCACTCTATGGCACGCAGAATGATACTTGTTGACATTTCATTGCCAAGGGACGTAATACGTGTACGGGAAAATAGGAGTAACAGAGATAACTTATATTTTTACGCGATCTGATAGTACATATGATTATTATTCATAAGAGTAATACGTATAGAATATGTACAATATTATCTGGCTTGTTGTTATGATTGTTAATATGACTATTGTTATAATTATTGCAGCAAACCTGTATCAAGACACAACGTTAATCGCTTCTCAAGTGAGCCCAGAAGTTGCATGTACAAGCCATGACAAGCCAACAATGCGTTCCACCGTAAGTTTTTCATATGTATACGTACTTTCAACAGATATGCACAAGTCAGAAATGAAACGTGCACTCTATGGCACGCAGAATGATACTTGTTGACATTTCATTGCCAAGGGACGTAATGCGTGTACGGGAAAATAGGACAAACAGAGATAACTTAGATTTTTACGCGATCTGATAGTACATATGATTATTATTCATAATAGTAATACGTATAGAATATGTACAATATTATCTGGCTAGTTGTTATGATTGTTAATATGACTATTGTTTTAATTATTGCAGCAAACCTGTATCAAGACACAACGTTAATCGCTTCTCAAGTGAGCCCAGAAGTTGCATGTACAAGCCATGACAAGCCAACAATGCGTTCCACCGTAAGTTTTTCATATGTATATGTACTTTCAAACGATATGCACAAGTCAGAAATGAAACGGGCACTCTATGGCACGCAGAATGATACTTGTTGACATTTCATTGCCAAGGGACGTAATACGTGTACGGCAAAATAGGAGAAACAGAGATAACTTAGATTTTTACGCGATCTGATAGTACATATGATTATTATTCATAATAGTAATACGTATAGAATATGTACAATATTATCTGTCTTGTTGTTATGATTGTTAATATGACTATTGTTATAATTATTGCAGCAAACCTGTATCAAGACACAACGTTAATCGCTTCTCAAGTGAGCCCAGAAGTTGCATGTACAAGCCATGACAAGCCAACATTGCCTTCCACCGTAAGTTTATCATATGTATACGTACTTTCAACAGATATGCACAAGTCAGAAATGAAACGGGCACTCTATGGCACGCAGAATGATACTTGTTGACATTTCATTGCCAAGGGACGTAATACGTGTACGGCAAAATAGGACAAACAGAGATAACTTAGATTTTTACGCGATCTGATAGTACATATGATTATTATTCATAATAGTAAAACGTATAGAATATGTACAATATTATCTGGCTTGTTGTTATGATTGTTAATATGACTATTGTTATAATTATTGCAGCAAACCTGTATCAAGACACAACGTTAATCGCTTCTCAAGTGAGCCCGTGAGCCCAGAAGTTGCATGTACAAGCCATGACAAGCCAACAATGCGTTCCACCGTAAGTTTTTCATATGTATACGCACTTTCAACAGATATGCACACATCAGAAATGAAACGGGCACTCTATGGCACGCAGAATGATACTTGTTGACATTTCATTGCCAAGGGACGTAATACGTGTACGGGAAAATAGGAGAACAGAGATAACTTAGATTTTTACGCGATCTGATAGTACATATGATTATTATTCATAAGAGTAATACGTATAGAATATGTACAATATTATCTGGCTTGTTGTTATGATTGTTAATATGACTATTGTTATAATTATTGCAGCAAACCTGTCTCAAGACACAACGTTAATCGCTTTTCAAGTGAGCCCAGAAGTTGCATGTACAAGCCATGACAAGCCAACAATGCGTTCCCACCGTAAGTTTTTCATATGTATACGCACTTTCAACAGATATGCACACATCAGAAATGAAACGTGCACTCTATGGCACGCAGAATGATACTTGTTGACATTTCATTGCCAAGGGACGTAATGCGTGTACGGGCAAATAGGACAAACAGAGATAACTTAGATTTTTACGCGATCTGATAGTACATATGATTATTATTCATAATAGTAATACGTATAGAATATGTACAATATTATCTGGCTAGTTGTTATGATTGTTAATATGACTATTGTTATAATTATTGCAGCAAACCTGTATCAAGACACAACGTTAATCGCTTCTCAAGTGAGCCCAGAAGTTGCATGTACAAGCCATGACAAGCCAACAATGCGTTCCACCGTAAGTTTTTCATATGTATATGTACTTTCAACAGATATGCACAAGTCAGAAATGAAACGGGCACTCTATGGCACGCAGAATGATACTTGTTGACATTTCATTGCCAAGGGACGTAATACGTGTACGGCAAAATAGGACAAACAGAGATAACTTAGATTTTTACGCGATCTGATAGTACATATGATTATTATTCATAATAGTAATACGTATAGAATATGTACAATATTATCTGGCTTGTTGTTATGATTGTTAATATGACTATTGTTATAATTATTGCAGCAAACCTGTATCAAGACACAACGTTAATCGCTTCTCAAGTGAGCCCAGAAGTTGCATGTACAAGCCATGACAGCCAACAATGCGTTCCACCGTAAGTTTTTCATATGTATACGTACTTTCAACAGATATGCACAAGTCAGAAATGAAACGGGCACTCTATGGCACGCAGAATGATACTTGTTGACATTTCATTGCCAAGGGACGTAAAACGTGTACGGGAAAATAGGACAAACAGAGATAACTTAGATTTTTACGCGATCTGATAGTACATATGATTATTATTCATAATAGTAATACGTAAAGAATATGTACAATATTATCTGGCTTGTTGTTATGATTGTTAATATGACTATTGTTATAATTATTGCAGCAAACCTGTATCAAGACACAACGTTAATCGCTTCTCAAGTGAGCCCAGAAGTTGCATGTACAAGCCATGACAAGCCAACATTGCCTTCCAACGTAAGTTTATCATATGTATACGTACTTTCAACAGATATGCACAAGTCAGAAATGAAACGGGCACTCTATGGCACGCAGAATGATACTTGTTGACATTTCATTGCCAAGGGACGTAATACGTGTACGGCAAAATAGGACAAACAGAGATAACTTAGATTTTTACGCGATCTGATAGTACATATGATTATTATTCATAATAGTAATACGTATAGAATATGTACAATATTATCTGGCTTGTTGTTATGATTGTTAATATGACTATTGTTATAATTATTGCAGCAAAACCTGTATCAAGACACAACGTTAATCGCTTCTCAAGTGAGCCCAGAAGTTGCATGTACAAGCCATGACAAGCCAACAATGCGTTCCACCGTAAGTTTTTCATATGTATACGCACTTTCAACAGATATGCACACATCAGAAATGAAACTGGCACTCTATGGCACGCAGAATGATACTTGTTGACATTTCATTGCCAAGGGACGTAATACGTGTACGGGAAAATAGGAGTAACAGAGATAACTTATATTTTTACGCGATCTGATAGTACATATGATTATTATTCATAAGAGTAATACGTATAGAATATGTACAATATTATCTGGCTTGTTGTTATGATTGTTAATATGACTATTGTTATAATTATTGCAGCAAACCTGTATCAAGACACAACATTAATCGCTTCTCAAGTGAGCCCAGAAGTTGCATGTACAAGCCATGACAAGCCAACAATGCGTTTCCACCGTAAGTTTTTTCATATGTATACGTACTTTCAACAGATATGCACAAGTCAGAAATGAAACGTGCACTCTATGGCACGCAGAATGATACTTTGTTGACATTTCATTGCCAAGGGACGTAATGCGTGTACGGGAAAATAGGACAAACAGAGATAACTTAGATTTTTACGCGATCTGATAGTACATATGATTATTATTCATAATAGTAATACGTATAGAATATGTACAATATTATCTGGCTAGTTGTTATGATTGTTAATAT
>JAWPHD010022851.1:0-23861 GCA_037043455.1 Cyrtodaria siliqua | reverse complement strand
GCATAGGCACTAGGGTCTTCCACAGGGTACTTAAGAGCATATTACCCCCATCCCTTAATTTTAAAATCTAATTTCCCCCTACTTCTTAACTGACCCCCTATCTTTGATCTCTCTGCCCTATCCCTTAAAAACACCAATCAACCTGCAAATTGTACTATGACTGTTTATAAATTGCGCCTTGTAGGCTGTACTTCTTAAAAATCCTTTCATTTACAGTTGAAATATACTTCAAATGGAATCTAAACAAATCATTATCCTTCAAGATATTGGTCACCCGAAGAGCAACTCCCTCCCACCCCATGATATTCAAATTAATTTCCCATCCATCAACGCACACTAGTACAGCTATTGTGTTATTTCTCAAAATTGATTTAAGATGGTTTTGGAAAGAAAGGTAAAATATCATGGTCACATTAAAACATTCACTCCCTTGATAAACCTGGTAAACCGATGTTTTTTAAAAAGAGATGATGAAAAAGTGAAATTTTAATTCAATATTAAAAATAATTTTATTTTAACAAATATTTCTTTTATTACTCTTTTCAAAGTCTGGAAAGAAGTTTGTTGTTTTTTTGATCTACACCCTTGTAATTTTGTTTGTTTGTTTGTTTGTGTGTACGGTGTTTTATGTCACTTTCAACACATGTAATGTTATATACGACGGTCGATTTAATGTGGTGGAGGCAGACCATTTTTCCCTGGTAGAACCAGTACTGTACACCTCCTGCCATCCGTAAGAATTGACACTTCCTCACTTACTTGTTTTTTTTAAAGTATATTTGTTGTTTTCTTGACTGCATGACAGATACTTTATTTTTCAGAGGTTTTTTTCTTTGTAAGAACTTTAACGTATAAATATGAAAGCAATCCAGTTTTAATTATATTAATGCAATTCAGCTTAAGCTATGTATGGTGACCATAGAATCCGTGTCATTTATATCGTATATGTGGAGACATAAACTATTAATATAAGAAGCTTTTATATACCTTTAGGCACAATAAAGTCACTATATTCATTTATATAGGATATGTGGAGACACAAACTATGAATATAAGAAAGTTCTATATACCTACAGGCACAATAAAGTCACTATATTCATGTGGAGACAAACTATGAATATTTGAAGGTTCTATATACCTAAAGGCACAATAAAGTCACTATATTCATTTATATAGGATATGTGGAGACACAAACTATGAATATAAGAAGGTTCTATATACCTAAAGGCACAATAAAGTCACTATATTCATTTATATAGGATATGTGGAGACACAAACTATGAATATAAGAATGTTCTATATACCTAAAGGCACAATAAAGTCACTATATTCATTTATATAGGATATGTGGAGACACAAACTATGAATATAAGAAGGTTCTATATACCTAAAGGCACAATAAAGTCACTATATTCATTTATATAGGAAAACTATGAATATAAGAAGGTTCTATATACCTATAGGCAAATAAAGTCACTGTATTCATTTATATAGGATATGTGGAGACACAAACTATGAATATAAGAATGTTCTATATACCTATAGGCACATAAAGTCACTGTATTCATTTATATAGGATATGTGGAGATACAAACTATGAATATATACCTAAAGGCACAATAAAGTCACTATATTCATTTATATAGGATATGTGGAGACACAAACTATGAATATAAGAAGCTTTTATATACCTAAAGGCACAATAAAGTCACTGTGGAGACACAAACTATGAATATAAGAAGGTTCTATATACCTTCAGGCACAATAAAGTCATTATATTCATTTATATAGGATATGTGGAGACACAAACTATGAATATAAGAAGCTTTTATATACCTATAGGCACAATAAAGTCACTATATTCATTTATATAGGATATGTGGAGACACAAACTATGAATATAAGAAGTTGCTATATACCTACAGGCATAATAAAGTCACTATATTCATTTATATAGGATATGTGGAGACAAAAACTATGAATATAAGAAGGTTTTATATACTAACAGGCACAATAAAGTCACTATATTCATTTATATAGGATATGTGGAGACACAAACTATGAATATAAGAAGGTTCTATATACCTACAGGCACAATGAAGTCACTATATTCATTTATATGCCACTAAGCATCCTAAAGATTTCTTAATCATGATTTTTCAAATAATCCAGAAACAAATATTTTGATGAAAACATTAACATTCAAAAGTACGATATATGAAAAGGCCTCGGATAAGGAATCTCTACTAAGGGTCAGCAGTTTAGCCAGGAACAAGTTTCTGCCTGGGAGTGGGACAAATAGTATTCTCCCATTTCTAGTCATGTGAGATGGGGCTTTTCCCCCATGAAGGATAACTTAAATGACATGTGACTCTTACATGAAACGCCATGATGTCACTGTGGTGACGTCGCCTTATTCTAGCATAAAATCAAATACAGTCATTGAAGTATGCCTGTACTAAGCGCATAATAGGAGAAAAATAATCTGCCATGAGTTTTTCCGTGTGATAGCTAAATCTCACCATCGAGATCAGAATTGCACCCAGAAACTCGGCAGAGCCTCGTTCCTGGTTACAATTCTGACCCTCGGGTGATATTTCCCTATCTGACATGGATACTCATGATGAATTCTTATTATCGGTTGCATGTACAATAAATATATTCACCTGCTGCTACAGCATGTGGCTTAATCACACAGCAGGTACAGTCGCTGAACTTTGCCGTATTTTGTCTAGTTGGACCAGATGATGGGAAAAAGAACTCCAATTCTCTGGCTGCAGACGCCAAACTGTCAGACCCATGACACGCGTTCTCTGTGTTGTCTTTCCCAAACCTCGCTCGGATACTTTGAGGTGAAGTCTTCCGGGCCTCAGCACTGTCAGTGTTCCCAAGCTTTTCTCGCCAAGCACTGATGGCTCCCTCTCCCATGAGCTCAAATGCCAAAACCGGTCCTCTGGTCATAAAGTTTACCAATTTGCTGAAATGAAAATGACCCATGTCTCATAAAATTGGTACAGATGACTCTCAGAATGTCAAACTCTGAAGACCAGTTGTTGTTTTTTTCCAGAACTTGCGTATTTGCAAATGTCTAGTGTCTCATAAAATTGGTACGAATGACTCTCAGAACTCTAAACTTGTTCTTTCTTTTTTTTTTAATTATATAATATATTTATTTTCAACGTTTTTTTCATACATGGTTTGTATATACATTTCTAATTAAAACATATATAATAAAGTGTAAACTTAAGATTATACAATGTTTTTGTGGAAGATTTCTGCCCAATAATGATGTTGTTTTTTTAAATAGATTACATTTTGACCATTCATAATAAAAGAGAGAATACAGCAACAACAACAATACAAAAAAAAAACATTGCATTACCGGTATGTATTTTCATTATTTACTCTTTTGAAGGAGTGTGCATATATGTTCTTTTATTCAAAGTTTTAATAATGTCCATATTCTAGTACTTCATTTTCTATTCAGTACCCATTTTTATGCCCCCAAAGGGCGGCATATAGTAGTTGCACCGTCTGTCTGTCAGTCCGTACAATCGTATCCGGTCAATAACTCTGGCATTCCTTGACGGACTTTCGCGCACAAAATACAGGTCCGTGGCTCAAAGGTCAAGGTCACACTTAGAGGTCAAAGGTCTAATCATGTCCGGTCAATAACTCTGGACGGATTTTCGAATAACTTGGCACAAATGCTCACCACAACAAGACGTGTCGCACAAAAAATCCAGGTCTGTGGCTCCAAGGTCAAGGTCACACTAAGAGGTCAAAGGTCAAAATCACTTCGCGAGCATTTGTCACTTACAGTGACATTTCTTTTTTCTCTTTTTGTTGAAAAAGGAAAAAAGAGTGGGAATCTTCCACATATATATGTATACAATTTTCCATTAATATAATTTGTTTTAAATGAAATTGTTGATTTTTTTTTTAAATAAACTGTGTGTATCCATTAGTGTTTGCAACTTTAATCTACATTTATTGTGATCGCTAATTCGACCATTTTTTTTATCTAATTTAGGTTCTAGAACTGTATTGAAATCTCCACCTATTATAACATTATTTTCATCAATATTCAAATAGTCATCTAATTTTTCTATTACAGGGGGATCGTCCATATTTGTACCGTAAACGTTTATTAAAACAATGTTTTTTTCACTAATTTGTAAATGTAAAGCCTGTTATCGACCTACTACTATATCTGAATAGGAAATAAATTCAAACATTCTGACTTTGGTTTAAAAGAATACCGACACCTTACATATAACTACTATTTCCGCTTAAGTATCGTTTCCCCATTCATGTTTCCATGTATTAAAATTTCTCTCAGTAGAGTGTGTCTCCTGCAGAAGGCAAATCGAATAAGATTGAGGTTTCAGCCATTCAAACACTTGTTTTCGGTTTAGTTTATTCCCAAGACCTCGAAAGTTTAGTGAACATATTTTGAATATCATCTTTTAAAAGAATAAGTGACGATGAATTTGAACAGGGAAAAGCACGCCACATTTTTTAAAAAAAGAGACTGGAGTGTCTGAATAAAAACATTCACTGAAAAGGAATGAGACATAATCAAGGGTCTCCATACAGTACTTAAATATAACTAAATTTGCATAACATACGTAATTGCAATGTTAAAATTAATAAATATATATTTTACAATGACAACTGTCTACCTATATTTGTTAATATTTCATATTTAGGGGTAACGGTAAAATGAGACAAAAATGGAAACACCAGAGCAAGTAAAAGCAAAAAAAAATAAACAAAACCGTAAAATAAAAAACGAGAACAGCAATTATTCATATAACACATACATATGCTGAAATCCGAAATATAGGACTAAGAAGAAGAAGAACTTACATATTTGCAAATTCTTATTAATTTGAATTTGAATAGTTCAAATCAAATCGTTTTTACGTACTACTAATTGATACTTTTATTATATACTTCCCAGTGAAATAGTAGATTTTATGATTAAAATAAAACCTTTTTATTTTATGATAAAAGATTATGAAAGCGGACCTTTAGAAACGACCGGTTTGATTGAGACTGTTCATGAACATAAGTGAAATACGCCCCCTAACCAATGAAATACTGCATTTTATCAGTGAAATAAAAGTTATTTCACATTGTTTTTTTTTTCACAGTAGCTGCTAGGACTACTTTTTTTAAAACAAGAGTTGCGCGCAACATAGTGTCTCATCTAAAGTGACAAGTCCATCAAACATGTTTCAAGTGATCCTCATCTTGATAAAATTGAGGGTACAAATATGCCCATCAAGTGCATAAATTAATTATGTAAGCAATCCCCCAGAAAGTTACACATTTACAGTAGCGTTTATATATTATATGGTTTAATATGAAAGATAGTGTTGTTCTGATTGATTCCCAACATTAATCAGAGATGCTAAACAGAGACTGACCCAGTGATGGGCTGTGTATACATGTATATAAGGCACAGGCATGCAAGCACATCAAGTTACAGCCTTTTAAAGCTCATATTAGAAGTAATACGGTACACAATGTTTCCCTCTTAACAATTATAAATGTGAAGAATTCCATTGATAAACAGTGCTGAATTTCAGTAATAAATAGTCACATGCTGTAACAATAAACACATCCGGTCTATCCAAAGTTCACGGCAACAGATTCAGACAGAATCATTTACACACTAATTACTTCCATTTTTTATCTGCCAGGTGGTTTTGAAACTCTCCCATATCTAGTTATATAATGTTTATTATGTGTCACATCCGAAAAAGAATGCATCCGATGCATCCAATAACAATCCATGAAAAGTGTAAAAGTGAAAGCCACATGAAGTTCATTATGTAGAGAACAATTCTAAGTCATATAAAGGGCCATAATTCTGTAATAAATTAGGCATCAACAATGTGTGATGTAGAAGGACATGAAGTAATCAGTTGTTATGTGCACATGAAGTCTGGGAACAAGCGATTTGAAAATGTTTGAAAATAAATGTGTTAACAGGTCATTATACAATATCAGAGTGGAAAATTCAAAGTCAAATAAAGGGCCATAATTCTGTAATAAATTAGGCAATCAACCATGGGTGAGGGACATAAGGTCATCAGTTGTTATGAGTATATGAAGTTTGGAAACAATCCGTGCAAAAGTGGTGCAAAAGTGTTGGAGATACGCAAGCATAAAGAGAAAATGTTACACGACGCGACCTGACTCGACGGGACAAACAAGTCAAACAAAGGGCCATAATTCTGTAATAAATAAGGCAATCAATGATGACTGATGTACACGGACATAAGGTCATCAGTTGTTTAAGTATATGAAGTTTGGGAACACTCCATTCAAAAGTGTTGGAGATGTGCAGCAGGTATAAAGAGAGTGTTATGCGACGCGACAAAAATGTGTTACGTCACTCGGGAAACCCCCACATAATTACCAATTTACCATAATTATTTACTGCAAAAGTCTATAATATACATGGTATTTAACCTTTATCCTTCATGATTATATAATGAACTTTGAATTTTTGAATTTGGACTGTTTCATTTACAAAGGGTTGTTTGAGGAAATGACTGATGAGCAGCCAGATATTGTAAACCCTGAGCAGTTACTTGCAGGTTGATCTGGATTTACAACAGACACAATGGCTATTGCAGTTGCCCTTAGCAGGATAAGGATTAAATAGACAAATTCTTTATAATTATATTAACAAGAGGTCAATGACCTTGAGGCTCTACTGCTAGATCAGCCATGGGAACCTGGTAAGTTTTATGGAAATAAGACTAAGACTTTCAAAGTAGTCGCCACTAGTTCTTCCTATGTCACTCTATGTAACAAAAGATGGTTGCTGGTGGCCATGTTTGACCTAGAATCAAAATGAATTTTGCTTAGGACCAACTACATGTCATGCCAGTCATTTAAGTAAAGGTTCCAAATCAATACCACTTATGGTTTTTGAGAAGTAATTGCCACAAACTTGTATTTAAGCTGTGGCAGCCATCTTGAATTTCCGACCAACCTGATTTTTACTTGGGACTAACTAGACATCAAGACCAACATTCCTGTAAAGTTTTATGAAAGTCATTTTGGTAAAGGTACCAAACTGATACCACTTATGGTTTTAGTTAATGTTATGCAATTTCTCCTAAGAATTAGGTTACTATCTCACCAGTACAAGTAGATTTGCTCTTGTCTCAGTGGTTATATTTGGAAAATCAGAATCAAAATCAAATCTTAAAATCCTACAATTTGTTTTCAGTCTTTTCTGAGAGCCAGAAATACAAAGGAGACTTAATCCTTACCCCTCTACGAATGTATAATGGACTGTCCTTTCTTTGAATTTGAACGAGTCCATTTACAGTACAAAGGGGTGTTTCGGTCAAATGACTGATGAGCACCTAGGCAGTGTAAATCCTGATCAGCCTGCAAGATAATGTTCCAGTTTTGGTAAAGGACCCAATTCAATATCACTTATGTTTTTTGAGAAGTAGTTGCCACAAAGTACATTTTTTAAATCTATTTTTAATAGTGGTGGCCACTTTTAATTTCCTACCAACCTGAATTTTTGCTAGGATCAACTAGACATCAAGAACAACATTCCTGTCAAGTTTTGTGAAACAAGTAGTCTAAGGGGAGTCGCCACAAGTTTTTCCTATATAACTCTATGTAAACAAATATGGCTGCTGGTAGCCATGTTTGACATCCAATCAAAACAAATTTTGGTTAGGACCAACAGCATGTCATGGCAGTCATTTTGGTAAAGGTTCCAAATCAATATCACTTACGTTTTTTGAGAAGTAATCACCACAAAATCACATTTTTTAAATATGTTTTTAGCCCTTGCGGCAATTATGAATTTCCGGCCGACCTAAATTTTTTCTAGGATCAACTAGATATCAAGAGCAACAATCTTGTGAGGTTTCGTGAAAATCCGTCAAGTACTTTCAGAGGAGTAGTCGCCACAAGTTTTTCTATATAACTCTATGTAAACAAAAATGGCCGCTGGTGACATTGAATCAAAATGAATCTTGGTTAGGACCAAGTACACGTCACACCAGTCATTTTGGCAAAGGTTCCAATTTAATATCACTAACCGTTTTTGAGAAGTAGTTGCCGCGTGTCTATTCTAGAAATCGAACAGTATGGGGTTCTTAAAAAATAGGGGGGGATTTTAAAAATGCAGGGGGGAATATGTAAAAACACATGAACTGACAGATACCTTTTTAACTTGCCGTGCATGCAACTGTAAACAACAATTTTACAAATTTTAAAACGAACAAAAATAATGTCTGCAACTGCAACGTACAATCGGAAATCGAGTGACGTCAGCATGCCATCAATCTCCACGCAGAGTTATCGTTCCTTGCCTAGAATAGACACTGGACACCACAAAGCCGCATTTTTAAAATCTATTTTAGCAGTTGTGGATATATTGAATTTCCTACCACCCTGAATTTTTTGTAGGATCAACTAGACATCAAGAGCAACATTCCTGTGAAGTTTCATGAAAATCCGTCAAGTAGTTTCAGAGGAGTAGTCGCCACAAAAAAGTTTAGGGACGGACGGACAGATGGACACACGGCATAAGCTCTGCTGATCTTTGATTCTGCTGATCTTTGATCAGTCGAGATAAAAACTTGAAATATGTATTATATTTGGTTGTTGTGTAATGTTTGTCAACATAATATTAAATAATGTTTTTTACTATTTCATCATCTCTTGTTATTACAATATATTAGAGAGTGCATGCAGAATAAATGAGTTTACAGGCGCGTATCCAGGCATACGCACGTACGCCAATGCGTACAATTCGTCAGCAAAAGTGAAAAAATAAAAGTTCAAAATGCAATATTAACGCTGAAATATAGCTTGAGAACGCAACATTTGCCTCCTAATTTTACCCACACCTACTCCCCAATCGCAGCGTCACTGCTCGGTTCATAGCTACGTTTCTCATATCTGGCGTACATTTCAAAATGCTCCAGGTACGCCCCTGGTTTAACTATAGAAAGATTTGTTATCTGCTTTTCAACTTTCAGTTCACAAATTGACATTTTAATCTACTGGTGTCATGTTTTATCAAGAATGCAGTAGCATTTATATAAAACAAATTGACAATACTTGCTACTTCAAATAATTTCAATAAATAGTAATATCTTTATTTCCTCCATATATCTGAACAATTAAAAGGACAACAAATTAACACACTTTAACAAACAAACAAAATTGGAAACGGAACATGTTTTTAAGAGACAACTGACCTTGACATAGGGTCATTTGGAGGCTGAAAGTTACTGGAATAATAAGAACAATGTTAGTGAGGTTATATATGAAATTTGAACACTGGACCGTACTCTAAAGAACAACAAAAGTTATAATAATTTAACGCACTTTAACACATTTTCTTTGGAGATGTTACATGTATTTAAGAGGCAATTGATGCTTGTTAACTACTTCAAGATCACAGAGTGTGACTGTCCCTTTAAAGAAACTAACCCACCAAATAACGGCAAAATTACACTACAAAACCGTTTATCAAAATTCAGTCCGAGTGAATAATGATTCTGGCCTTCCCTTTACTATATACATATACTACAACACTATCTCTTCTTCTTTCTATCCTTTATACTATTGTAATGGCAACCTGTGATTAAAATGGCTAACCCAGAAGGCTATAAACATCGATTAGTTAACATTATTTATTTTAGTTTCCTTAAATTCCGAGCATTCTTTTTTAAAGAAACTAACCCGCCAAAAAATTGCAAAATTACACTACAAAACCGTTTATCAAAACTCTGTTCAGGTCATAGAATAATGAATAATGTGCTGATTAAAAAAAAGTTTAGTATTTTTCAAAGGTTCTTAACATACCTGTGATTGAATATGCGTAAAATGAATTTTGGGGTGGTAACTATTATTTCCACACTCCAGTTTTCGGGTTTGGTCTGGCTGGTTAAAGCCATTTATATTGTGTCTATAGAGTTTGGATTCTCAAAATATGTAAGTTATATATTTACGTCGTCGTCAGTATAGGTTAAGAAATGGTGTACATGTTGTAAAATTTGGCTGTTGTTGGCCGGATAGCTTCTTTAAGGATGTTGGCTGGGCAAGTTCTGACATGTTCAAGTAAAATCTACTTGTTTTATTTGACAACAGAATTGTTACATTTTTTGCATTCTCGTAGATTTGGATATAATGTAGGATTTAAGACAATGTTTGTTTTTTGAAGTAAGAAAGACGAATGAGGATTACAATTCTTTGTGTATGTTTTGCAAGACATGTATATATGTAATCAAAAATTAATCGTTGTTTTTCAATAAATGTAATGTTATGAAGAAAAAAATTGTGAAAATGTTCAATGACTCGATTTTCCTCTTCTTAGTGAAATTTTGGAGTAAGAAATAAGTGTCTTCTTCAAAGATGTCTAGTGATGGAAAGCAAGTGTGATGACCCACCATTTTTTGGATAGTTTTGTATCTAAATGATACGAAAGAAGCCTTATATATCAACTAAAATAATATATCAGCACAACATCCTTTACTAGCCGACCTCCTTAAGTGTGTAATGTCCATATGTAATATTTAATATATCACTAAAACTATGACTGCAATAAGCATGAGAAAGTTTGAAGCAATTTAGAAGTGTTACAAAATTCATCTTCTTTACAGTGCTTAAAACTTGCATGATTCAATTGCTGTCTTCATAAATCATACTCTTTCCGTAAGTTAAAAACAGTGGCCCAGTTGTTCAAAGCTCTGTTAGCTTAACACTCGATTAGCGGAAAGTTTCAAATTTCATTTTCTCCAAATTATTTTATTTTTAGTTATATCTTTATATGAGGCGAAATCTTATATTGAAATATTCATTTATATGAAATTCAGACAGATTTCAAATGTTTGCTTAACTCTCTGTTAGCTTAACAGAAGTTGAACAACTCGGTTAGTGTTGAGTATGTCAAAACAACTGAACATTCAAATATATTTGAATGTTCAAATTGATGAATTCTTTAAGAATTTATCTGAATGACTACTCGTCTTGCATCAATGAGCACTCGTCATGGCGAGCAGACAAACTCATCATGGTGAGCAGACGACACTCGTCATGGCGAGCAGACGAGTGGAATTTTCATGCCCTGATGTAGGTTGGCTGAATGGTGTTTTACATTATTTTCAGCACATTAGGCCATTCAGCTGGTTTTTTCTGCGGTTGCAACAGAACACCCACTTTTTTCCTGGGCAGAACCGTAAGAATCGACACCTTACTCTACTCTGATTGGATGATAAGAAAGAGGGGGAAATCAATCAACGGACAGCAACGTGCTTAATGGATTAATCTTAGTTTTATCATGCAACTGTTTTAAATAAAATAATTTACCTGAAAACAATGGAAATGTACAGTTTATGTCTGATGGCATCAAAATAGTTTTTCAGGGAAAGTAACTTTCGTAAAAAAAATGTTTTCGGCATTTAAGTATATTTAATAATGATAATAATTGCAAAATACTTTCTTTTGATAATGTATTGCATTTCTAAATTGATAAGCATAACAAATATTGTGTATATTTGTAGTTTAAATGGCCGATTCCTGACTTTTTTAAGTCATTGAATAATAGCGCGTGTAGCCACTAGCATAATACAGCAGTTGGGCGGAAAATATTCGGTTAGTAGACAGTAGCTGTATTTGTATAGTAGAAACATTAGTTGCATGATAGAATCATTGTCTCTCAATAACAGGACATACACAGATTTTCATTCAGTAAAGAAAATGAACATACTCAAAGAAAATTTTGCCCTGGTGCTCTTGGTAAAATTCAAATGCTTCGTTCCTGGTCAGAAGGCACATCTTCATTTTTGTGATTTTAAACCCGGACTGATATATGGTATCTAGGATCTGGCCAACTTTTGACATGGCATCTGGCTTGATGATTCCCAGCGTTCTGAAAAATAAATAAGTTATATAACCATTAACTAATAATGTATAATGCAGAAAATAATACGGGCTTTTGGTTTTACCACTGGCGTGGCGCAGTCGGTAGCGCGGCGGATTTGTAACCGGAGGCCCCGGGTTCAATCCTCTGTGGTGCCACTGAGTTCCGTCGGTGTCATCTTGGGCAAGACACTTTCCCTTAGCCTCGTCCGTCGGATGGGGACGTAAACCGGGCGGTCCCGTGTATTGGTCTATCCTCCGAGCACGTTAAAGAACATAGGAATCTATTCGATAATAAGAGAAGGGCAGTTCCCGGATTCCTATGTATACTTCCCCTCTCTCTGGGGCGGCTCTAAATAACCTTTACTGTGTTGATGAGCCGTTAAACAACATTCAATTCAAATATATTGTTCCAAAAAATATTCTAAGATCTAAGACTATAATGTACTGGAATGGAAGTCTTTGAAAACTATGGTAAGAAAATATGGTTTTGTTAACAAAGGCACCGCCTAGCGGGGCATATACGTCTGTTGTTGGCAACGCTCAAGTTCCAAGTTAAACCTTTTTCAAAGAAAAATAATTAAAAATATATGAATCCGAGAGTTATGGGCCTTTATAAGATGTATTCAATGTATCATGTTGGCGATGTTGACAGGCAAAAGTTAAAGTATATACGGACAATGCCCCCAACATAAAACGTCACCTACGGGCGTATAAAAAAAAGAGGATTTCACAATTGTTTAAATTGATAGTGTTTTTTTCTTATATAAGTGGTACCGGAAAACAGTATCATTCCCAATGGTAAAAAGTATGTTTTATCTACAACTGTAGTGAAAAAAATCCCAATCCAATTTTTTTTTAAATAGAGTGAAATTTTAAAGAGATGAAGGAGGAAAATATATTCTTTTAGGTGAGGGTAATGACATACAACAAGAGAATGTATATATGGTAATTATCCCAATTCCCAATGCAAGTTTTCCCAACTGAATGGGTTACGACTGGTACCATTCCCAAAAGGGTGAAAACTAACTGCTGCTATATTAGCACACCAATGGCATTAATTGCGTTTTCTTTACCATGAAACTATGGCAGCAATTGCGTTTACTTTCCCATGAAGCTATGGCAGCAATTGTGCTTACTTTACCATGAAGCTATGGCGGCAACTGCGTTTACTTTACCATGAAGCTATGGCGGCAACTGCGTTTACTTTCCCATGAAGCTATGGCAGCAACTGTGCTTACTTTACCATGAAGCTATGGCGGCAACTGCGTTTACTTTACCATGAAGCTATGGCAGCAACTGCGTTTACTTTACCATGAAGCTATGGCAGCAATTGCGTTTACTTTCCCATGAAGCTATGGCGGCAACTGCGTTTACTTTACCATGAAGCTATGGCAGCAACTGCGTTTACTTTACCATGAAGCTATGGCAGCAATTGCGTTTACTTTCCCATGAAGCTATGGCAGCAATTGTGTTTACCATGAAGCTATGGCAGCAAATTGTTTTTACTTTACCATGAAGCTTTGGCAGTAATTGTGTTTACTTTACCATGAAGCTATGGCAGCAACTGCATTTACTTTACTATGAAGCTATGGCACAAATGCGCTTACTTTACCATGAAGCTATGGCAGCAACTGTGTTTACTTTACCATGAAGCTATGGCAGCAATTGCATTTACTTTACCATGAAGCTATGGCAGCAATTGTGCTTACTTTACCATGAAGCTATGGCAGCAACTGTGTTTACTTTACCATGAAGCTATGGCAGCAATTGCGTTTACTTTACCATGAAGCTATGGCAGCAATTGTGCTTACTTTACCATGAAGCTATGGCAGCAACTGCGTTTACTTTACCATGAAGCTATGGCAGCAATTGCGCTTACTTTACCATGAAGCTATGGCAGCAACTGCGTTTACTTCGCCATGAAGCTATGGCAGCAATTGCGTTTACTTCGTCATGAAGCTATGGCAGCAATTGCGTTTACCATTAAGCTATGGCAGCAATTGTGAATACTTTACCATGAATCTATTGCACAATTGTATTTACTTTACCACAAAGCTAGCATCATTATTGACAGGTGCAAGAAGCAGCATTCATTGATTGAACTCTGCACAAAGCATATTTGAACTCTGACACAGACATTCTTTAAAAACATATCATGACATAACCAATTCTGATAATATTTTTTTATAGTAACAGGGTCCGACAAATCACATAGCCGGAGCCTGCGGGCTATCAAAAGTTGATGTCCGGACAACCAGAATTTTTTATCGAGAGTCAGTCGGTCTACCTCAAATTTTAGCTCTAATCAACACCAAAGATAACATTTAAATACACGCGTTCACAATGAAAGAATGGTTTCATTCCCCAGATAATTCGAACAATTATTTAAAAACTCAAAATTCCCCACTCCCCAGCCCTCTTGACACTAACCCAATGAAGAATTCCAGTGGTGTATAAAATACTGGCAAATTAATTTGCAATAAACTTTATTGCTGTAAGCCTGTCAAGAATAGTTGCATGCATTAGATAAAATATTCACCTCTCTTTTTGTTGTGACAACTGGCTGCGTGTAAAATCATCTCCGTAATCCACAAAGTTGATTTGTCTTGAGAAGAGATCTACAGTAGCCCCGATGTACATGCTCTCCAACTGGATGCCGTCGATTTTCGTCCTCTTCAAAAACAGTCTGTTGTTCTTAATATCGAACTGAAATGAACAGTGGACTAAACAATGTAATATAAATGTTTAATGCTGATTTTATAAACTAAGTACATGTATGTAACAGGTTTTTTTAACTGATTTAAGTGGGGCCGAAATTCGGCCTCTTCCCAATTGCAAATAACTCTATTTTTTCCAATTCTGGAGTACAAATTTCCCAATCTTAAATAGTTTGTATGTTAATGTACATGACTGTATGTTAAATTAACTACATTCTAAAACCTGATCAATATTTTACCTAAAACATACATTTTAATGAAAATTTTCCATTAAAAAAACATTCACCTATATGGCGAAAATCACGCTATTTTTTCCCAATTTGGAGTCTCGCACTTTTTTATCCCAAAATCAGCAGGTATAGGCCTTTTCCCAATTTTCTTGAAAAAAGCTCTGTGTAAGTATCATCATGGGTTTAACCAATCTATCAGTCATACCATGAAGGTGCCTAACTGAAGCAAAGAGCTCAACTATATATTTTGATTGCTTCGACGTTGGAATACCGTGCCATAGACACACGACGTAAATACCCTTCCCAGTCACAATTTTATACCGACACGGGGCCGACGGTTCTAGCACTACTTTAATGTTGAGCGTCCAGCAAGGGAGTTACCAGTATCATTTTAATGCAGCTGTTTGTGTTGTCCTGCTGGGGATCTATTCTAACCCACAACCTCCTTTACGGGAGGTGGACATTAAATCACTATGCCACCAACCCCAATCTTCTTTTAAATAGAGCAGTGATAATTTTCAGTAATTGTGCTAAATTTGATATCAATAGTAGACAAATTGACATGTCTACCGGTACTACAGCTGACCACACAATCTTGTGCTGATCAGGGTTTACAATGTCCGGCTGATCTGATCATTCATTTTTCACATAAAACAGTCTATTAAATCATTTTAGAATTATTTTATTATAAGAATTTTGTGTTTTTGGGTTTTAAGAACCTCATAACTCAATGTCCAGTAAAACCTCAGTGTGTTCTGAGAATGTAATGAGCTTTAAATTAACTGGTTTCATTGGTCCAATTTTTATCACTGAACCAATCAGAATGCTTCATTCATTTTTTCATTTGGTTGCTTCTATCATGACATCCCTTTCTGGTATTATGACATCACACCATGGTATTATGACATCACGTCATGCTATTATGACATCACGTCATGCTATTATGATGCAACTCGGTGTGTTCTCAGAACTGAATGAGCCTTTTAATTGCTGTGAGAAACAGATTAAGACTTTGTATCAATCATCACAAAATTCTAAAATTAAATAATTCTAAAATGATTTAATAGACTGTTATAAATGGAATGGTCTTAATTCACACAAAGAACAGTCCATTATATATATGTAGTGGGTTAAGGGTTAACTACTTGGAAACTGTATTTAATTATACTGGATCATTTAATTTAAATTAAGAGACCTTAGCAGGAAAAGGTTTAAAAGCTTTGAATATATTAATTGCACATATATTATAAAACAATACAATTTTAAACCAAAAATATTTAGTTTTATGTAGCGGGTTAAAGGTGCATTGATAGTTTAACTTAAGTCATATTTTGCTATGTTGGTCAGGCATACATTAGTTTGAATTGAATTCATTTTCGTTTTTACAACAACTGTAGAACAGGAAACTGTACCTACCATTTCAATTGTGTTATCTCCGGAATAGAACATGAGCTGGTAACGTCTTACGAGAGCCGCAAACTGATCATACCACTCAACAATAAAGCAGTATCTGCCTAAGTCAGCCTGAAACACATACAAAAAAACACTTATAAGATGATATTCTATCATTTTAAATTTTCATACTTATCACAGTTTCACAGCTAATAACTGGTTTCTCTTTTTTCTCCCCAATATGTTTCATCTCAGTGGCAGCTTCACATAAGCTCTGCATTTAGGTACCTATATATATATGCCGGATCAGCTATTATCCCAGTCAACTATGCGCAATAACAACTTTAAACGTATTTACAATAGGGGCCTGGCTGTGGTAATTAGTGGGTGCCCATGGTCACTGATGAGCAGACGCCCAAGTAACAATGTAGCCCAGGTTTGTAGTTGGTTCCAGTCTCATACTGATCGAGGAAATAAGGAATGGCCGTTACATATTATGTAGCATTCTCTATTCTCTCTTGTAATAGGTGTTGGTTTCTCCTGGTTCTACCATCAGACTGCTGTATACATGTAATCACTATGGTTGATATCAACTAGGTTGTGTTATATTGTGTATAGCATAGGTGGCCTACTGGTGTGCTGTCAATCTCCAAGGCTTCCCAGTGGAGTTTGTTCACCATATTGGTCACGCATCATGGTGTATGGACGGTGTAACCCTTGTGAACAGAGTGTGTTTCCCTACAATTGCTCGAGTGCCTTGCTATCTTGCTGGCCAAAGGTGTGGGTGTACATAAGAGCCTGGCAAACCATGGTGGTGAATGTTGCAGCCTTGACATTTCTTGCGAGCTTGCTAATCTTCCTGCATCAGCTGAGCATCTCTGTGATTTCTGATTGGGCATTATTTATAATATAGGAAGGAATCATCAGCAAAAAACTTCACTCTTGAATGCATATCAGCCTTGTCAGTTTAGGCAGTGTTATTTGTCTATACTTTGGGAACATAACTTACATAAGGGATTAACCCATACCGTAACAATTGGGAATTTTAGCACAATTATATTAAATAAAACTTGAGAAAAATACAGTAAAACATTATTTTAATAACTGTATCTTTTTTTTTAATACTGTTTTCAGTTTACTAAGGTCAACAGTCTGAACAGAGATATTTAAAAGAGTTTTGTTCTCAGTACTTGTCACACTAACGCTTCTTTTTAAAAAAATTAAAAAAAATTCTTTCATGTGAGAATTTTTGTCTCAAAATTTGGAAAAAATACATGTTTTGGGAATGGCATTGCAAATATAGCCCAATAACGACTATAAAAACAGCCAAAACAAAACACTGTATGGACCACTCTCTGCTCTTTTACAACTTTACCGCGTTCTTCAAAGAAATTTTATACAGGCAGCTTGAGCTTATCTGTACAGATGTACTCCGGGAAAATCTGAAGTCAATTTAGCTGTCTATGCATATGGTAGAATCATGGATATCAATATGTGTATGTAGGTCTATGGTAGAATAAACAATGTTTGCCAAGGTGTAGGATGATGTTTGATGTAATGATGGCATGTTTTTGTACAAGATACACGTTAAAGATTATGCTTAGCATGGTACACTACCGAGATGCTTTTCCACTCATATGAAACAATTTAATAACATTTACTAAATATTTTAGACTCCAAATAATGGCAAAATTACACCATAAAACCATTTATAAAAACTCTATCCAGGTCATATAATAATGTATATTTGCCAATTAAAAGTATAGGTTTCTTTGGGGGTTCTTTAAACACCCATGACTGAAAATGCATAAAATGATTTATGAGTTGGTAACTCTTAATTCGACGCTCGTTTTGAGGTTTGGCCTGGCTGGGTAAAGCCATTTGTATAGCAGTAAGCATCTGTAGAGTTTGGAATCCTCAAAATATGTAAATTATATATACGTTTGCATACACTGATGCTTAAAATTTTTCATTTGAGGCATTAGCGAGAGAAAGAAAGGTTTAGACATGGTATACATCTGTTGTAAAATTTGCATGTTGATGGCAGGATAGGGACTTTAAATTCACACAAAAATGGATCTTCGGACCGTAAAAAGTATTCGATCGAGCCAGGGTATTCGAGAAATAATATTCGATAAATGAAATTTATTTATATAGGAGTTGTTTCGGGACCGCAAAATGTGTTCGAGTTACCGATGGTATTCGAATCACCGGTGTTCGAGCTATCGAAGTTCGACTGTAGTTATAAAACATAATTTAATTTGTCACAAAGAAACTCAGGTAGCAAATTTGTGATTGTCAAGTAGGTGTTGTAATACGACTTTGTGAAAATTTATAAAGTGTGGGAAAAAAAAGATTAACATATGCAAACAACTTACAAGTTAGGATGGTGTTCCCTAATATCGCGGTACTTACTGTTGCAGTTTAAATTAAATGATAATACAACATTTATCTAAAATTATTTCTGTCCTGGTTACGTTCAAAAACATCTCATTTGTATTTGTACATAGTATTAAAACATTAGATGGATTAAATATTGAAATAATTTTATCCGATATCGACAGCTATGTTTTTACTGTTATCAGGGGAGAGTACTCTAATATCGCGGTAAACAGTGAAGGCCCTGACTAGAGTTTACTGATTGCAAAAAAAATCTTAATAAAATAAATGGGATAAATCTACAAATAAAACTACAACTATATGCTGAAATTCAACAGTTTCTTTTAATAATCACGCAAATTACATCAATTCATCACTCAACACTCTTGTTTTCTTTACTTTTTTAACTTTTGTACTAGCAGTTAGAACTTTGTAAGTGTGGACATCTGAAAACAGAGTCACGCCTCAAAACTGTATTATTATAGCAGTACTTAAGGTGTGTCCAATGTGGACAGAAGTCACACTTACCCCAAGAAACAAAACAAAGTGACTTGCATACCCTCAATGTGTGCGTCTACAAATCAATTTGGGAACTCTGTAGGAAAAGGCATAGCAGGGCTTCTTTATTAGTTCCCATTAATCTATTGGCGCTGTTGGCTGGTGCCCTGTTCGCGACATAGCGTCGTCAGGTGACCTCAACAAGTTCATTCATAAATATCATCAAGCAGACGAAGATTTGATGGAGCGCCAAAGTTTTCTAAACGTCTTTTACGAAGTGTTATCATATGGGTTCTTTTTTTGGTAAGTGGGTGGAGGAAATTTACACATTGTGATGTTTTTATGTATTTATATGGAAAACCAATTTTACTTATCATGAATTGCGATGTGTTTCCGATATGTATTTGCAAACATTAGCGTGATGAATTCGGGTATGAATTGTGCGATTTTGATCACAGGTAGGTGGCGCTTGAGGGTTATATCATCAAAAATAGTGTTTACCGCGATATTAAAGAACATGCGATATTAAAGAACCCGCGATATTAGGAGAAACCACTATACAGACATTTGTCGCAATTGTTCACTTTTATTAACAGTTTCTAACATCCATTATAGTACACTTGTAATGTTATTATAGTTTTATTATAATAAACTATAAAAGCAGTGCGAAATACTGGCCAGACAAAAAAAATGTATGAGTTACCCCACCCATCAAAATTCTGTGAATTCGAATTTTGTAATTGTCAAACATGTCATTTCTCGTGTAGATGCATACAATTAGACTGACTTAAAACACAGGTAAATAAAATTTCAAGTACATTAAAATAAAAATCAAGCATTTAACTTACCATTTTGTTAGATATTCCGTCAAAAGATTTTTTAAAATTTAAAAATGTTTAGTTTTGCATCCGAATTTCTGTTGTTGGCAACAGCTAGCCTAAACGGTGTTTGGAACACAAATTCTCATTGGTCAAAACTTTGGAATGGGTATCGGTAAATGCCGGTTGATCGTGATTTTCCGGGATTATGTTAGGGCCGGGCCGGTCGAGATCTCGACCAAAGATAATTTGTCGTTTAAGTGTAATACAATGAAGAATTTTACAAGTGTTATAATAAAAATTCGCTTCTTATTCTTTATTAAATTTAAATTTAACAGCGAGTACCGTTGACTTATCCCATAGATCTACATGTATATCCATGCTTATCCTTAAATGTGTCACAGGATTAACTCCGTCTGTATGTCTTTTACCTGTGAATATGTACAAATGCCTAAGTAATTGTACTTACCTTAACACGTTTATACTTTAGCTTTTCTATGACTCAGTGTGCGTATGATTTGAGTGCAAATGTGAATACCTCATGTTAATAAGGCCAAAAAGAAATAGTTTTCTATTGCATGCTTTAAAAGAAGCGGTAAGTCGGTAGGCATTTTTGTAGCAAGATAGGCCTATTGTGCGATTCTATTTATATTAAACATAAAACCCATACAAGTTGATGATACAACTGAAAGTTTGTCTGTGATGTGTCAGTTTACCTCGATATAAGACCGCCTCAGTTAAATTTGCGTTCCTGTTACAAATGATAGGACACTTTAAACCAGAAGACCATTGTTTAACATGCATTTTACTAATTAGTTTAATAGTTTATTAATTTAGCGTCGTATTGTTTACATGAAAGAAAAACATTCAGCTTTGAACGCGTATCATATAAATATTAATGACATATGTAGAAGTGTTTGAGATATCCAACTTTGAATCTTATCTATTGTTCAAGGGGACATAATTCTTAACCGTCAAGGTCTTATCGTGATCCCTGTATTGTTTCAGGTGCCGCTTGACGTGGTGGCAAAAACAATGATCGTGGCTCCAGCGAAACTGAATGATTACATAGTCTTAGAGTTTAATTTACATTGTTTGAGAGTGATAGGGGAAATAATTCCGAGTGAGAAAGATTCTTGCGATATGTTTTCGCACGAGTTTCTATATCGCAAAGAATATTTCTCACGAGGTGAATTATTTTCCGTATCAAGACAAAAATATTAATTAAACTATATAATATATATTCTGTGATGAATTTCTTTCCAATCGTCTTTGACACAAGTATTCCTTCTTCTGTCACTCCTTTGGCGACAGCGCGGAGTAATATTATGACGTCATTTCGAGACGTAATATCGTGACGTCAATCGTTTAGTTCATAACATTTGGCTACTGTGCTATCTTGCGCAAAGGCGAGATAGCTCAGTAGAGGAAGAGATATGTTATAGATTTTCTCAAACACGGAAATTTCTATAATTCATCACAGAATATATAATATAATAGAATTTCAACTTCGCAGGTCTACAGGTGAGAATGTTCTAAGCCCATTCTGCAGATTTTTATCTATAATTATGTAAATGGAGACTGGGCCTGGAATGTTCATTCCTTTTGGACACCATACATTTTTTGTGTTGTGCACCGTAAAACCACAAATTCAATCCAGTTCAGTTATTCTTATATGGTTTCTGTGTTTGTATATGGTAAATTGTTAACATACTGTGAATCATATAGTCGGCGTAAGCATGCATTACAACTGCAATTCCTAGTTCAGTTATGAAAATGTTTAGTCTGGCAAACTTGATGATGATGCATGATCTATAACAGACACTCTCCAGTCTGGAACAATGACTGCTGCTGGTCAGTTCCCCCTATGATTACATGATTATTAGTTAGACACGTTGTTCGTTCTTAGTCCTGTCATTAAACCGTTAAGACTATAGACATAAGATAACATGATGTCAGAAACAGGCTTTAACATGCAAACACAATCGTTGAAATATTCAAAGAATTACAAAATGTAACATCAGGTTCGATTTTTGTTTTAACTTTACCAATATGGATCTGTCCGGATTCCGACACCCCACTGTACTTGGAGATCTAAAACTACCAGCAATTTGGAAAAATAGTCACACAACATTGTGACTTAGTTCTGTGTTGGTCCTTTCAAGCAAAAGTCAGAGGAAGCGAAGATCACTGTACCTACTTTTATGGATGTTGATGCCGGTAGAGATACCATGGATCAATACCTGACCAGGAGGCAAGAACGCCTAACCCCACTTGTGAGCGATTTGCCAGCAAGTCAGCCGAAGCTAAATCCGGTGTATCGCCCCGCTATCCAATTTAACAAATGAAATCCTAAGAAGCACAACACAGTGATCAATCATAACACAATTGAAATTGTTGGCTATATACTGTCAACATCAATGACGCCGACGACATGATCCGTGATAGAATCCGAATTGGAGTAAACTCCAGAAAAATACATGAAAGGGTCTCATATACGAAGGAGAAGCTCTGACAATGGACAAAGCCATCCAGATCAAGTGCTCCACCGCAGAGTTATCGTTCCTTCCACTCACACTGTATTATTTTTTGATAGTAAAAATAGTCCCGATTTAAACTTAATTGTTGTCATGCATTTAATCTTTCAACATCTAATTTGCGATATTCTGGAAATACATTTACACAGAGGAAATAAATAAGTTTTCAGGCAAACATATTCCAATTTAACAGGCTTTTACCAAAATCTTGTAATTTAGTAGTTAGCAGAGATATATGTGAGTGTAAGGAACGATAACTCTGCGCTGGAGATTGCTATGCTAAAAAATGATTACTCGGGAACTAAGGACTGTCTGACGGGATTATTATGCTAGTTCCTCGAATCAACACAGATAAGTTAAACAGCTCAACTACCATTGTAATTCAGATGGATTGATATGTTACTCACCTTCAAATGAGCTTTGTACAAAGCATAGAAACAAAAGTCATGCTATTAGCAGTGGCCCTAACTGCAATGAAATAAGGGATTAAGCACAACTTTAATCTCAATTAAATTTCACTTAAATTCACATAGTATAATGAGGTATCAGCAACTTTAGGTTTCCTTAAATTTCATATTTAATTACTTTAGAAATGGCATTAATTTTTCACAAAGTACCTGAATTTTTGTTGATTTAAACTCTACTTTAATATGGAATTAATGGATTTTGGTTGAGGTTAAAGTGTGATGTTGAAACACTGATCTGTCCGCTAAACATTTCATTTAAACTCCACTTTTACATGAAATTTAATGACATTTATTGCGGATAAATGTGGTGTAGGAAACAATGGTGTCTGCTTAAATTTCACCTCAACTCCACATTTACATGAAATTTAATTGCGGCTTAAATGCTAGCGTAAGAAACAACCGGTACCCAGTGTCGCTAAATTTCACTTAAACTCCCTGTTCATGGATTTGTGAGGTGTGTTGATAATATGATGTGGAACTGTGCACTTAATTTCACTGAAACTACAATTGCTATATGAAATTTTATATAGTAATACTGTCTAGCTCAACTCACGCACAAAGTCAGATTCGTCTAAGGAGCAACCCTACTCTGCTTTCAAAAGCATATTGCCAATTAGTTAACACCATATTGCCTATGAAAAGTTGTCATTCAACAATTCATCTATTAGTAATTAACTAACACTGTTATATAGGGCCTAGCATATTATGTATCGACACAATATACGTTTTCTCTGTTATTCCTACAAATTATTAAACCATATTTCTTATTTCATATATGTTTTTTAATGTATGTTAGTGCAATCTCAGTTATAATTACCTGCCAATGTGCAAATATTATCATATTCTCATTCTACGGATTAGCAGTGATATGCTAAGTAGGATTATACAATTAGACGAG